>JAAAKG020147569.1:0-10432 GCA_010014905.2 Druon quercuslanigerum
CTCCAAAAGTCAATACCTTCCTAAACGAAATAAATATTTTTTAAAAAAAGAAACTTATCAAAATTGCGTTTTCACAAGACAAAAAAATTTGAAATTATTAATACATTAAACTCGTTAAACCTCATAGTCACAATTTGATAAAAATTTAAAACAAATTTAGTTTGCATCCACAATTTTATATTAAAAATTTTGAACATCATACTTGAAATCAGGATTAGAAAAAACATAAAAACTGCACATTTTAAACAATTTCAACTACTAAAGGGCTACACTGCATATGGGTGTAAGTCCAAAATTTCGAAAATGCGTTTTATTGGATAAAATCATTTTTTTAACTTAACTTATAAATCTGTACAAGATTATGGTCCATTTCGATTTAGAAGTGGATCAAAATGCATGTTACTTTTTTTTATAAAGCAATTTAATCTTTTTGCCTGTTATTTTCGACATTCAATAGAGTTAAGTAATAGCTCGAAAGTACGTTTGTGTTCATTATTCATTCAAAAATACAAAAGTTATGCAACACTTCGTGATGTGCATATTGCTATTTTTGTGTACGCACCACACCATTGATGAAGGGCTTTCTCGGAGGTTTTTTGGGACGAGCCGGTATTTGTCCAGGGCTTTCTCGCACATGGTTCTTTTTTTCAAGTGCTCTTTTCGTAATTCAATAGAGCTAACCAATATCTCTGAAGTATTTTTTTGTTTTAAAATAAAAAGTAAGGCAACTTTTTAGGTATCAAAATCAGAATTTTTGGGTACACACCGTTTCTTTGAAGTACGTTTTCTTGGAGGTGGTTGCTTTTTACAGAATGTTAGTTTTACGGTTCGATAAATCCTAACGGCACCGCGAAACATTTTCACATTTTTTTGTTTTAAATTAATTGCGTTCTTTTTTGCTTAGTGTGTTGGGTTCTGTAGATAGCTCCTTGCATGTATTCATCCTTATAATGCCTTAATGAAGAATTTTGTAACCTCTATTTTAATTAAAATTTGTTCTATTAATATGTCTCCTTTTTGAACGTATACTTTAATCAAAACTTACGTAAGCAGGACCTGAGCCAGATAAACCGCTAATAGCATTGATAAGTGACTCCGGCACACATTGAGTTATCCCAGTGCATGAAAATAACGTGTTTACCAGATCTTGGTCAGCAACAGTCGTATTTTTCAAGGAATATACTAAAAAGACAGATGAAAAATATACAATTACAATAAAAATGACTCACTGAAAAGTAAGAAGAAATAACTAACCTATTATGCCTTCACCAACCATCATTGGCGTATTTGGCATTGATCTGACTATTCTGGGATTTGGTGAAATGCAGAGGAGCTTCTAGAAAAAAAAGGTAATTATAACATTTTGCAAAATACAAAAATATTTGAAATTATATACTAACGTCGACAGGAGATACTATGGATCAGTACGGGCAATTATCACGATCAAATATATTTCATTCAGTGCCCCCCTCCCGCATAAAGTTATACATTAACCATTCAGATTACCCCCATACCATCCCACACTACCCAGCCATATGGACCCACCCATTCCTTTCGGAGATGAAGCGAACGTGGATGCTTTACCTCAATAAATGGTTCGTGTACCACTGTGCATGAGCACTCACTCATACAAAATAAGTGAATTATTATATTAATTCAATTGTTGAAACATACATTCTCGAAGTATAACTGATTGATTAAATTGCATTGATTAGTGTCGATTTATAATGAATCCTAGTCATTGATACAAAGGAAAGCCTATTTCCTTGAAAAACATTACTTTTTGTCAACTGCATATTATAGAAATAAAGATAATAATAATGTCAAAATTGGGTTCCAGAGATCTCCTATTCATATTTTAAAGTATACATTCCTAATCCCCTCCCCCACTGCGAGTTTACCTGATTTCATAAAATTCAGTATAATATTGGGAACTTCTGAATTATTACTTCTCGTTTACTTTGATAAGATTTTTTTCGGCGGGTCGAGGCCATAGACCGAAAATGTCGTTTTTAAGGCCAAGTTTGATTCAAATGTAAAAATTTGATGTTTTCGATTAATTAGGTGAATAAATGTGTATATATTAAAAATCACAGAAATACTAGATACGGGACAATCAATAAAAGTGGGGCTTCCGGAAAAGCGTGTTGCCCGGTATGCAATATCCTTTTCCAAGATCCTCGCCCCCGCACCCAAAATTCCATATTTGTAGCCTTTTTTCCTTCGCGCGCTTTAACTGCATGCTTGTGAAAGTGTCTAGTTTATCCGACCTTTCTGTTCTTTTATACTGTCAAGACTCCAGTTTATAAACAAAATGGAAAAAATTCTGAAATTTCCATAGAATCGCCGTATTTTGCCTTTCTATCGTGTTTTAGTTAAAAAAAATTGAGAACCATTTAGACGTCATGCTAAAATATGGGAAATTTTCAATACCTTGGGATAGGCCTTATGTGCATAACATGCGATATTTGATAATACTTATCTCAACCAGTTTAAAAAAAAAACAAAATGATTATGTGTTATTTTAAATTAAACTAAATAATTTTTAGGCATCAAATTTTTGAACTTTAAAAAAACTGTTATTCTAGCCGAATCTAACAAATTAATTTCTCCCTAATTAAAAACTAATTCATTCATTCGACACGAATATTTCTCAGAATTTTCAATTTTTTATAATTATTCTTTTTTTCATTTGAAAAATTCCTCTAAGCTTTTTTCACGAAGAGAAAAAATGGATAAATTTAACTTTCAATGCTTGAGCACCACTCATTTAGATTAGTAAAAAATTGGAGGCTTTAAATATTTTTAACTAAAAGCTTGAATAAATCAATTTTCCGATGTTAATTTTTGTCAAAGGGAAATAGTTGTACAACTCACAATTAATAGTCAAACACTTTTAAATTCAAACATCCAAGTTGTAAAGTTCCAAATGTAAAACATTAAAAACTCTTACCAAAAAATCCACTTTTCAACTACTTTTGTGTTTAAAATGTCGTTCATTCACAGAGTTGAAATAAAATTCGATCAAATGTACTTGAAAATAGTGAGATCTATGATATTAACAAAGGACATACATATAATATGAAGAAAAGAAGCAGCTATAAAAAAGAAAAAGAAAAGGTACGTTGGAATATTTTCTTCTTTAAAGCTGCTTATTTTTATAAATATTATTTATTATTCTCATGAATCTCACGAAACAAACGTACAAAATAACTCATGATTTCTTATCAGAATTCTTTTGGTACAGTTAGTGAATTTTTAAAGCACAGTATTTTTAAGGAATATTTATAGCTTTTATTAAAGATTTTTGATTATTTAAAAATCTTGAATCGAATCTATTAAATTCCCTGCAAAATTATACTTGCTCTAAAATTTATTAACGGTTGTGCCGGATAAAATTTTTTTCGCTTTACCGAAATTTTAATTACATGTAGTTGAATTTTCAACTGCTTAGTTGAAACTTCAATTACACGTGTAGCTGATTTTTCATTCACAAGTAGTTGAAATTTCAAGAACTGTATTTGTATAAAACATTAACCACATGTGGTTGAAAAATCAATCAGATATTTCTAACAGTGTAGATATCTTAAAAATTATAAACTTTAATATGAAGACTATAAATTATAAAAAAAAACTTTTTAAATTTGTACCACAGTATCATAATTAAAAATGTCGAAATGAAATATTTATAATTATTAATTGAATACTGTAACATATTCAAAAAACTTAAAAACTTAAAAAAACTATGCGGGAACTAGGCATTTAAAATTTAATTATTTCAATGTCCTATCTAAATATATATTTTTAAATTAATAAACTATACAATTTGAAATTAAAATCACCGTAATCTTGTTTTATATTTCGATATTTTTAATTAGACATACAATGCCTTCCACGTGCTATAGCGCCCGTATAATGTTGCTATCTTAAATAAGTAAGTATAAATATAATGCGGATATTGTAAGCATGTGTATTGATAAAAGTTTTTCAGTAACAAAATTCAATAATAATAGAAAATGTCATTAACTATAGCCAATTTAGTTCGAATATTGTAAGTATGTATATTTATCAAAACTCAATTAAATTAAGTTTTTCAGTCTAAGAATTCATCAATCATAGAAAATGTCTTGGACCACAAATGGTTAACATTTTGGCAATTACCCATATACTTACATCATTCTTTTTTATTATCAATAACATTATTGAAAAGTTTTTTAAGAATTGTTAGGGAGATTCGCTATTTAATACTAGGGACTTTTTAATATTTATCTCTAGACAGTTAGAAGTCACTGACTAACAGTGCCAGTGCGTTCTAGCGAGGCGAACCTCAAACATCCTTTGTAAGTCGATATGCAATAAACTAGTAATTTATTAAAAGCGGTTCGTCTAAATTCATTGCCATCCCTTTTAAGTTGTACCTAACATCTCAGAGGTGGGATGTGAACGAATCGCTCGCGAAATTTCGACAAAAAAGGGTCGATATTTGAGATAACGCAGATTGGCAGAGAGGACGCCAACGTGCGATCGACCGCGTCGTTTTGATTAAATCGACTTTCCTTGGAAAACTATTCCGTTCCGTATGGGATTTACGCGTGTAAGCCTACTCAGATCCAAATTGAGTTGTGCGAAGAACCAGGAAAGTCAAAGTGCGATAATTGGAGAATTAAGTGTGAAAACGAGTGCAATACGAGTCTTTCCTCCCCTCTTTTTCTCTTGCCTTCTTGAGCCGCTGAGCCGAGGGAAGAATAATTGGTGCATCTACAAATGTGCGAACTTGAATATGTTGAATATGCGTATTATTATTATTATATTATTAAATTCGCAAATTTATTCTCGTCCGAGAACAACGAGCGTTAAAGACGCATGCGCGTCCTATTATTTTTGTGCGAGCACAAAGAAAGCTGAATGCTTGGGCGCGTTCTTGGAAAAGTGTGTAACAATTTTTGAGAGATTGGAACAGTCGGGAACTACGATCCAATTTAAATTCGTATGAGTGCCGGCCCAATGAAAAATCCATTCCAAACGGAATCAACAAGCCAACTCATGGCTCCAACGTCAGTACGAAGTACTAGGTCTAGTACATACAATTTTTCTACGTGCAACAGCGCTTCAACTGATGGATACATTTTGCAAAATCCAGTCTCTGCTGTGGGTAATCAGAGTATTAAAACTCTTCAAAATGCGCATCCACTTCAAGTGGATCTTTTCATGAGATGTCAAGCGGAATTTTTGGTTCGTCAACTAGGAGAGAAGCTGAAGGAAATTACAGACAGGCGGAAAATGGCAGATTCCCATTTTCTCAATCAGAGCCTGTTGATACAAGTTCTAATTAACTCATCGCGTCGGATATAAAATGTCTTACGTTGATGCCCTGAGTAGAGACCCTGTGTGTCCGCCTGAAAATATGGACGGAATTGAAGACCGAGCTACCGTTTTTACTATTGTTAAACCAGACGAAGAAATACTGTTATTTCAACACGTAGATGAAAAATTACAGAAAAAATGACTAATTTTACAAAACCCCGAGAATGAACGGGATTTTATATAAACTCGAAGATAAAAAAGACTTTACGTTGTACCCGATCATCTGAGAAAAAGTCTTGTAATAAATACGTTTCCACGATCTTTCGAAGCCATACTGGAGTCGACCGAACTTTAGCCAAAATACGCGAATATTACTTCTTTTCGCGAATAAGAAGTTATGTAAAACAACATATCTACTCGTGTCTACAGTGCCTTATGACAAATGCAAAAACCGGACGTCAAGCAGGGGAATTGAATCCCATTCCTCCTAAAAACCCACCATTTGCTACCATACATGTCGACCACGATGGACCGTTTTCGACAACTGCACGCAAAAATCACTACGTTCTACTGATAACAAAGAACCTAACGAGATTTGCCATCATGAAAGCTGTCAAAGATGTAAAGGCTGAAACAACGATACGAGTTATGGAAGACGTAATACTAGACATCAAAGCACCATTGAGAATTATTTCAGACACCAGCTTCAGGTACCTGCTTCACAGCAGAAGAATGTTTAAAATGTTGTTAAAAGTATGGAATACATCACACAATTAATTCTAGTCGGCACTCACAAGCAAACGGTATGGAAAAGCGCATTAATAGCACACTTATGCGTTCAGTTCTAGCCAGTAACAAAAACACTGGGGAAAGTCCTTTTGAATCAATTTACGGATACATAAATCGACACGGCGAAAGAGAGTTAAGAAAATTAGCTATTGACGACGATAATCGATAAATTCCCCCAGAAGATATTCAAAATCAAATCCGTTCTAATATCCAAGACGCTCAAGCTCGACATTGGGCGAATTGTGATCGCCCAATGTGTAATATTTCACCTACATACGTTCATTTATTTAATTATGTTTCACACACACATACGCCAACTCGCTGAGTCGTATCTCTATTGCTGAAATAAGTTGGGAAGTAAATGCTTTCACCAAAGGATACCGAAAGGCAGAAATTAAATCGAAAAATTGTATGAAAATTTTAGTATCAAAACTACTATGTGAAATATCAGAAATAGTCAGAATGTTATTTTTCACACAACTAAATTTACCGATGCAGGTAAGGAGAGGAGAAACAATAGTTTTTGCGCTAAGTGTGGTAACACGGAAACTTTGACTAAAAGGGCCTAAATTTGCATATTTTTGAATATTAATGCTATGATGGGCATTTTCTTCATGGTTCTCCGTATTTTTTTTACATTATGCACACAAAATACATCTCGATGCAAAAAATTACGTCGATAGACCTAACAGTTTCTGCGGTTGGCGTGGTCAAAAGATCAACTTGAGTCCAAAGGACTAAATTTGCATAATTTTGTATAGCATTGTCTTGAGGAGCATTTTTCTCAGGGTTATCAGTATTTTTGTTCGCATTAGAAACGCGAAACACATCTCCATGGAACAAATGAAGTATGTAGACCTCATAGTTTTTGCACTGGGCGTGCCTACATTTTTATGTATTTAAATTGCAGCGCTATGATGAGCATTTTCCATAGGGTTATCAATATTTTTTCTTGCATTAGATATGTGAAATCCCGTTATAGGACATTTTCTGTCAAATGTATCGCTGAAGATAAAAAGCGCTGACTTTAGAATAAGCTTTAGTGAAGACAATACCGAAACTTAAAGCGAAAACACTTATGTTCTTTTTATGGATAATATTATTATGGATTATTGGTAATAATATTACCAAATAATAAACGTTAACTCGTGCCGACCAATTAGCCGCAATCGTGGTTAGGGGGGGGGGAATCCGAAAAGCAACAATCTATTGTAGACCCTATCGCGTAGGGCTGTACCGAGTTAAACTTATCGCGTAACAGTTCTGTTACGCCCCCCTCCACCGCATGAAAAATTTTGTTAAAGTTCCCCGTATAGGTCTCTAAGTATTTTGTCGTCAATGTATAGTTCGATCTCGTATTTCTCTATTTCAATTTTGAGTAGGTCCTGAATTGCGTTATTAATTATTGTAGTGTAATTTTTCTTAAGTCTGTCCTGTTTGATGTTTAAAAAAAGAGTCGTGAATTATATAGATAAGTTTAGGTACCAGATTTTTTGCAGAATTGGCAATCCCTTTGTCGCTTTGTCGATTTTATTTTTAAAGTGGATACAGTGTCGCTCCTTCTGCAATTGTGTATTGTTTTATACATTAAGTTGTAAAATACGCTCAGAGAATAAAATTTACCAAGAAATTGTTTGCGACGTAAAAATAATATTTATCGCTTAATTTTCAAAAGAAATAGGTAGGTTATTATATACACCTAAGACAGTCTCGAACGGATGAAGACAAAAAATTAAGCATAAACCTTTTGGCTGAATGCCAATCGTAAGTAAGGAATTTATAACTTTATGTCTCTATAATTTTCCTTGAAGATGGATACAATAGTAGTCCTTTTAGTTATCCTTAAGGTGGTTTTTCCTTTGTTGCTCCTTTCGCCAATCTTCGTATTCCTTGTTTTGCTGTTCGCGATGTTTCTCCCAAGTGATAGAGATTTCCCTTTCTTCCGTCAATCTCTCCTCCTCTAGCTATTTCTCTTTGATGTCTTTAAAAATCTTTTTGGAATTTTCTATTTCTCTGGAATTCTTGTCTTTCGTTGTTCAGCCGGGCTTGGAGCTTTGTATGTATGTTTATTTAGTCGTTTCGCACTGTACGTTCTTTTTCTGTCTGTTCCATTTTTGTATATCCTCCCTAGTAATTGTCTATTAATGAGTAAACCTGGCTTATTGTTCTGTCCTCGTATTCTGCCTTTTTTAGATCTAATTAAGTGAAGCCTATTCCGCACGCGTTTTCCTCTGTGTTTGTTTTTTGTTCTTTTGTTGGTTCTGTTTTTGTCTTTGGTGCCCCTTTTTCATGTGTTCTTTCGTCCTTACTTAGTAGCTTTCGAACGTGGCGGTGCGGGTGATATTTGATACTTTTTCCGGTATTCCTGCTCCTCTGCGTACGAGCCAGTCAACTGCTGGGCAGCTGGTTAGGTGGCCAAGAATGTCTTTTCCTTGTATTGCATTTTGGCATAATTGGCATTTTCTAGTCTGTTCTATTTACTGAAACGTAAGGTTTTTGTTCTTGTCTAATTTCATCTTAGGAGTTTTTTGTATTTTTAGTTGAGTTTTTTTGTTTGAACTGCAATTGATCTGTTGCTGTTTTACCATTCTTCACCTCTAAATTATCTACCTTAAAGTAATTAATGTTCCATTACCCGATTACTTTTCCTTTAGGGATTTTCAGTTCGTAAATACCTGGGGGGATTTTATTTTTAATAATAAAAGGACCCTCGTAATGGTCATCAAGTTTACCTGCTTTTTATCTGCTCGGTTTGACAGTTTGGTTACCGTTTTAAGAATTTATCGCCTATTTTAAATTCTACCGTCTTTTTCTCAAATTATAATTAATAGCTTGTCTGTTATTTGATTGATCTAAATTTTTCTGGACTACCGCTTTTATAATTTTAAATGTTTTTAGTCTATCTGTCGACTTATTGACGCTTTGAAACTCTACTTCGCTATTATTTTCAATATTTTTTCTGAGTGACTGAATTAGTTCTAATTCTCGACCTAAATTTAAAAATGCTGGGGTAAATTGGGACGAAGAATTTTTTCTAGTATTTATTACGATCTGCAAATCTCTTATATTTTTATCCCAGGTGGAATTATTGTTATCTAAGTAGGTTTTCATTATTTGTTTAATTTTCCTATTGTACCGCACGGTTGAATTTTCTTGGTGGTAATATTTAGATGTTTTTGTGTGCCTAATACCGAATTTCTCGGTAAGGTATCTTAAAGTTTTGTTGGCATATTTTGTGCCATTATCGGTGTGGAGAATCCGACGTCTTATTTTAACTTATTTTGTAAAAAGGTCTACGAACACTAAAATGTATTGATTTTTTCTCTTTTTAGAACGTGGTAGCGGACCCATGATATCAGCTGCTACCATAGTCCATGGTTCTTCGATTATCCTTTTTCCCATGACACCTGTCTTACTTTGGCTACTTGGCTTTACTCTTTCACAAATCTGGCAATTTTTTACGTATTTGATCACGTCCGAATATGCAACATGCCAGAACTAATGTTCATAAATTTTGTCGTAAGTTTTCTCTGAGCCTAAATGCCCTGCCTTTCCAAGATTTTGAGACTGGTAATAGAGTAGAATTAAATGGGTCAGTTCGGTAAAAATAGAGGTGTAAACAAGGGCTAACAACTCGTAAAGTATGGTGTTTTTTAATAATCTATTAATTGGTTCTATTATTTCGGAAAAATTTGGGATAAATTTTTTATACCAACTTGCCATCCCTACTATGCGCTGTAATTGTTTAATATTTTTAGGGTTCGGAAATAAATTATTTTATCTAATACGATATTCAAGTATTTTAAATGGTCATCAAAATTTTGAGTTACTATAGCAATCTAATCTAATAACAGAAAACGTTTGGCTTTAAGTCTGGAGTAATAATTTTATCCATCAGTCTCTTGAAAGTCATGAGCGGGGTTGGGTAGAGGTCTTTTTTTGTAATATTATTAACCTTTCTGAAATCTACACAGAATCTGTAATCTTTTCCTGGTTTTTGATCATAACTATAGAGTTTGAACAATCACAACAACAGGTTTCTATTATATCCTGTTCTTATAATTTGTCAACTGTTTGGTAAAGTATTTCTTTCATTTTTGGACTCACGTCGTAGTATCGCTGTTTTATAGGATAGTTGCCCTGCACGCCAATTTTATGTTTTATTAAATTGGTTGATCGCTTTATTTTTAAAAGTATCTTATTAGGTTTTGGATATTCCATTTATGACTTTTTCTGAATGGTGCCTTTATTATTTTTCCAAATGTTACACGCCTGCCTGTAGAGATTCATAATGAATATAGCATAAAATAATATTTTAGGCTTTATTCATTTCTAAATC
>JAAAKG020147570.1:0-10432 GCA_010014905.2 Druon quercuslanigerum
AGTAAAACCCTCAACAAAAAAAAAGAAAAAAAAAACTGTAGTAACTTTCTCTCTTCCGCCAGCATTAACTAAAAAAAAGAAAGAAAAGAAAAAAAAGCTAAAAAAGAAGAAAAGAAAAAAAAGAAAAAAAACTGTAGTAACGTTCTCTCATCCGTAACTTCCTAAAAGCAAAAAAATGAAAATAGTGATAAAATAACATCCTTGCCATGCCCTGATTATGATTAAAACCCGCAACTATAAAAAAGAAAGAAAAAGAAAAAAAGAAAGAAAAGAAAAAAAATCTAAAAAAGAAAAAAAAAAAGAAAATAAGAAAAAAAGTAGTAACGCTCTATCTTCCGTAACTTCCTAAAAAAAGAAAAAAAAGAAAAAGAAAAAAACCGGAAAAATAAGTTTATAAGTTTATAATTCAACTATTTGGTGAAAAGTTGATATATTTAGTTCAAAATTTGCCTCTTTGTGTAGAACATTAATCTTGCGATGTATAATGTAATTCTTGTACCTCCAGGGGAATTTTCATCAGAAATGAAGACAAGCAAAGTTCTTGACGATTTGTAATCTGAATCTCTATGGAATCTAGGAATGCAATTGGTTCTAGAAAGCTTAAAGCGGAAGTTGGACTTCCTTTACCAAAACTTTTGCGTCTCCTCTGCTAGTTAAATCAACGCCCTTATCATTTCGTATTCTTCAAGTTCACAAGACAACTCCAGTTGGACTAGTACACTTGTATAAATAATTCCTCCAACTTTCTAACAGCGTGGCAATGCCTTCAAGAGAGACACTCTTATTAGTTTGTGTAAGTTAGATTCTAGACAAACTTTTCTACAACCTCATATTACCATAATTTGTGGTATTTTTACTTTTGTTACTAAAATGCAATATCACAATATTAAGACACGGAAAAATAAATTTGAAAAACATTCTACATGCACATTTATTAATCACTAGTTTTGGAAAGTTACTAATATGAAATATTACAATAATAATATCTTGTCCAGAAAAAACTAGTTGGGGCCCCTATCAAAATATCTAGTTTAGAAAAAACTGGTTAAGACCCCTACCAGAATATCTAGCCTGGAAAAACCTGATTGGTGCCCTGTCAGATTCTAGTGAAGAATTTCGTGCCTCGTACAGGTATGGTAAATCTATCTCTATACTGTTTTTTTTAAGAAAAAAAAATAAAGAGTCCAATGAGCCCTAATTTTTTTTTCAAAATTTGTTTAAACAATAATTCTTAAAACCATTTTGTTTGAAGTTTAAATATCATATTCAGGGAGTCCTAAATAAGCCTTAAATTATTCGTAAGGTGGATTTTTTAAAATCGTTTTTTGTACGTTTAACAGCAATGTTCGGCCAGCTTAACGTTAAGCTAGTGCAAACGGTATTTTTTTCAAAAAATAAAAAAGCCTAAAATTTGGGACTACGGGCCCAAATTAGTCTCAAATTCTTAACATACTTGTTTAAAATTCTACTACAATTTAATGACTTTTTTGAAGTTTTTTTTTTATTCATTTGTTTTAGAAGAAATGTCATTTTTCGTGAATAAAAATGCAATTGCTCGGTTGAAAATTTAACATTTTTTTTAAAAGTTAGTCTTTTTAATTTTAAAATTCACATGGCTTAGCAGAAATTACATCTTTCTTGAATAAAGATACAACTGTTTGGTATAAAATTCAATAATTTTGTTATGAAGTCATAATTTTTGTTTATATTAAGTTGTTTAAAAAAGTGAGACTTTTTGTTTATGTTTAATGTTTTAGAGTCAAAAAGAGCACTAAAATCTTTTCTTTTTGGAATGTTTTTTTTAAATTAGAAATTCAGCTATTTTAAGAGAAAATTTATTTTTATTGGATAAACATGTAAATGTTTGGTTAAAAATTAAAATATTTCGTTTAAAAGACATACTTCTTTTTAAATATAAGTATTTCGTACTTAATTTACTTTTTGTTTAAAATTTATATTTTAGTATTGAAAAACGAACTTAATCTTTTCTGGATGAAAGTTCCACTTTTTAAAAAAATGTGTTGTTTTTTATTACTTTTAAAAAAAAATTTTAAATGTAACTATTAGGTAGAGAATTAAATTTTTGTGTGATATTTACATCGTTTTTGGTTAAATAGTTTTTGTATTTTTGGATTGAAAATTGTTTTTTTTTCGTAGACAATTTTTTGTTTGTTAAGAAATTTTTTTTTTGTTTTTAAAACGTCAACTGGAATCTGTTTTATGTAAAAATTCAAATATATTTTAGAATTGGTTAAAAATCTAAATTCATCTTTTAAAAAGAAATTTAATCTTTTTTGTATATAAATGCCTTTTTTGGTAGAGAATTCAACAATTTGTTTAAAAAGTCATTTTTTTGTTAAAAATTTATCTTTTTGGATTGTCAATTAAACTCTTTTCTTTGAAATTCTATTCTTGTTTAAATTTTCATATTCTGATCGTGAAAAGTCAATTGAAATCTTTTTTAACAGAAAATTCAAATATTTTTACAAAACTTATCTTTTAGGTTTAAAAATTCATCTGTTTTAGTAGCAATGTCATTTTGCAAATAAAAATTCAACTTTTTGATAAAAAATTGATTTTTTTGTTCCTAAAGATTATATTTTTATTTAAACATTCATCTCTGCAGTTAAAATTTAACTATTTTGTTGAAAATTTATTTTTTTAAATTGATGATTCAACTATTTGGGTAAAAGTTAAACTAAATTGTTAAAAATTTCATTTTTAATGAAATATAGAAATATTTGTTGAAGTCATATTTCGGTTTCAAAAATTAATTTTTGCCGAGAAAATTCGTCTTTTGGCTTGAAAGTTCAACAATTTAATTAAATTTAATTGAAATAAAGGCATTTCAGAAATAAATATCCTTTTATTATACAAATTTATGTGACTCAATAAATAACACATTTTTTAAGAGCTATGAAATTAGATGAATTATTATTTGAAAAGTATAATTTAAAGATTTATTAGATCAGTGGAACAGAAATAAGCTTTTTAAAATTCTTTTTAAAAAAATTAAATTTTTTCGAATGAATTATCTTTTTAAATGAAAGGGTTATCGACTCTGCTGTGTGCAACAGCAGAAATGTTACAATTTTTATAAACTTCTCTATTTTCAGAAAATATTTATCCTGCACACTTTTAAATTTACCGCCATATATAGCGCCTGCGGCGTCTGTTGTCTGCGTAGACACTCAGTAATTTTTAGTTTCGCGCCTGGAACGAGGATAGTCCTTGCCAGTCCTTGCACTCACATCGAGTCCTCCCTTCGAAGTTCGCAAATAAAACCGAGAGTTGCAATTAAAATCAAACTTATTTCCATAATTAGTTTGAAAACCCCACTTAGTGCTCGTAAAATTATTATTTTTAATCAAAATATACTGTTGTGTAAACTTTTTTTCCTTTCTTCCTTCCTAACCTTAAATCAACACGTGGTTCCAAAGTTTCTACGGTATTGTATTATCAGGGATTAAAATTGTAATCAACTAAAAATTAATTAAATATTTCACAACCTAATAAAAAATTTTAATTTTAATTTCTGATTATATTGATTTCGTTTAAAATAATTGCAGAAAATTAAAGTTTTAACAGAATTATTTAATAAATATTCAATAATTTCAATACCAAGAACATTAAACAATTATTTTAATTGAAAATTACAAGAATTTAAAGTTTTAAAAAATTATATTCATTGAAAAATTTAAATAATTTTCACTTTTTATATTTTATAAATTCGAACTTGTCTTTGTTTATCTTTAATTAATTATAAGATTTTAACTAATTCTAGAAAATATACACTCTAGCAGAATCTATAAATAAATAAATAATGAATAAGGAACATAAAAATCATTTAATAATTAACATATATAAAATGCATGTACTTATAATTTTGAAATTTAAATTCAGATACTCATTTTCCAACATGGCAAACATTAGAAAAAATTATAGTAATGGAGATATTAAAAAAAATTATTATACAAATAAAAGCTAATATTTAATTACATTAACTTAATGCAAATAATCAATTTATATTACTAAATTGAAAACAATTTATGTTCAGTTATTTAAACAAACATCAAAATAATTTTTACCCTATATTTGGTTCAAAATTTGAAGTTATAATCTAATTTTTCAAAATCATATTTTTTTTTATTCTCAATGAGGTTTCCTATTGATTAACATTGGAAAGTGGTTACTTCTTCTTGATATTTGATTAAAACATACTTCAAAATATAGTACTATTATTATTATACCATTAAGCCCTTTCCCTTTCAGGGTGGGCGTGGCACACTCTCTAAGGGAGGGAGTATTATTGTGCCGAATATAGATTACTACTAACGTAACTTTGTAAAACGCGTTTATATTTAGAATAATTCAGTAACTATAAATAAACCACAATTTTTGCATATAACAAAATTTTTTTAAACTTTTATAGTCCCCTAAACAATCCCCCATATATCACCCCCAAAAATTTAATGTGTTTTATTTTATTTATTATTCCATTTTTAAATATAAACTAGAGCCAAATGTGTTCATTTTTTTTTTTTTTTTTGCAAAAAGAAATCCACACTCCACATTCAACTCCGGAGTCTATTCATAAAGTTTAAATCGAAAGAAGGGAAGCAAGGCCGCAAAGAAGTTGTATAAAGTCTTTCCACTTTCAGATCCGGATTAGCGCTAGAGCTTCCAGGCACATGAGTCAAAGGAAAAAAAGATATCGCTTTGATTCCTGACTTTTACTCTTACATTTTTAAAACAATTTTTTTTTATTTATCACATTTTTTCACGAAGCGTTCAGATGTCATGTGACATTTTAGGGGGGGGAGGGGTCGCAAAGATTTTATCAGTAGTGACACTTGTCTGATAAAAAAATCAAATTTAAATCTATTTCTGTATTTTGAGATTGGAAAATAATCAATTTTTTTAAGAATAATTTTATGCATATAAAAAAAATCTATTTCTTTACATTAAATATCAATATTATTGTAACACACAAATTTAGTAGTTGCATTTTGGACAAATTTATAACAAAAAATTAGAATTTAACAAAAAATGAGTTTAAAAAATAATTAAATTTGTTATTAAATAATTCAGTTTTTAACCTACGAAGATAAAATTTCAACCGAGAAGATTAATTTTTTACAAAAAGACGATTTTTCAACAAAATACGTCAATTTTTAACCAAACAATTAAATTTTATTTAATTAAATTTAAAAAAAAATTCAGCCAAAAATTAAATCGTTAAATTTTAAGTTTTGAAAAATTAATTTTCAAGAACAACGAAAAAATGAATTGAATTGAATTCCACTCGTAAATACGAATTTTTCACAAATTAGTTGAATCCTCTAACAAGATTAGGATTTTTTAATAAACAAGATTAATTTTTTACTAAAAGACGATTCTTCTACAAACACATAAATTTTCTACAAATAAGTTTAAAAAAAAATTAATTTTCTACTAAATGGTTTAATTTTCTAACATATTGTCGAATTGTCAATCTAAAAAATGTACTTATTTACAAAACAATTGAATTTTAAATTTAAAAGTATAATTGTTGAAAAAAAATTAATTTACAACAAAATAGTTGTCGAAACTTTTTGATACTCAAACCATTTAAAATTTTAATTATTTTAACCAAATATTAATCTTTTGAAAATTATTAATTAAAAAATGTTAATTGTACCTTCCAAATTGAAATAATTAATATATTAATTAACAAATTAAAAACTCATTTAGTATTTTAAAAAATTGTTCAATTATTGAAGTATCAATTTCAGATTGTTTAATTATTATTTCAAAAATTTTTTTTTAATTTTATCGTGTGATTTATTTTTTTTTACTCAATCTTAAAATAAAATTTGGATAATTTTGAGATATTTCACTAAAAATTAAAATAAAATAAAACAATACAAGATTTTGAAAATTTCAATATTTATGATCATTTTTAAATAAAAAATGTTTCTTTTTTTAAGACATTCTTTTTAGAAATTAAATCTAAAATTATTGAATTTATAACTATCTTAAATAGAAACCAAACATTTAAAATATCTTAATCTAAAATTAATTGATTAAAAAATATCGAGGCTTTTAATTTGAAATTTTTAATTTTTGTGAGATTTATTAGCGAAATTGACTTTTTAAGAAAATTGTTGAAATTTTTGTACCAAAATGTTGATTTTTTGCAAAACAGATAAATTTAAATTTAAACAATTTTTGGAATGCTTGAATTTTCATTTTAAAAAATCTCAGTTTACTTTTGAAGTTCAAAATATGAATAAATGAAAAGTTTTTAAAAAAAATAATTGATTTTTAATCCAAAAAGACGAACTTTTAATAAAAAAGGATGACTTTGTAACAAAATTGTTGAATTTTTCAAACAAACTGTTGATTTTTGTTCAAAACAGATAAATTTTAATGAGACAATTTTTGAAATAGCTAAATTTTTATTTAAAAAATAAAAGTTTACTTTAAAAAAATGTTAATTATACCTTCAAAATTTAAATAATAACAATATTATTTAAAAAATAAAAAACAATCAAAAATAAGAATTTTTCACAAAATAGTTGAATCCTCTAACAAAATTACGATTTTTTTTTAACAAACAAGAATAATTTTTTACCAAAAAACGATTCTTCAAATGTTCAACTAATAATGGAATAGCAACCAAAAATATAAATTAAAAAAATAATAATTTTCAACTTAATAGTTTAATTTTCTAACATATTGTCGAACTTTCAAGCCAAAGAATTTATTTATTTACCAAACAATTGAATTTTAAATCCAAAAGTATAGATGTTGAAAAAAAATTAATTTACCACCAAATAGTTAAATTTTCGAAACCCTTTGATACTTAAACCATTTAAAATTTTAATTATTTAAATTAAATATTAATAGTTTGAAAATTAATAATTAAAAAATGTTCAACATATCTTCCACTTCAATAATTAAAATTTTGACTAAAAAATTAAAACCTCATAAAAGTTTAAGTTGAAAATGCAGAACTCTAAAACTATAAACATTCAGAATTTTTAAAAATTGTTCCATTAGGTAATAATTTTTTTTATTATGTATTAATTAGGTATTAATTAATTCCATTGAGGTATTAATTTCAAATTGTTTAATTCTTATTTCAAAACAAAATTTTAAAATTTGATTGTGTGATTTATTTATTTTAAAAATGAAAATTAAACAAAATAAAACAAATAAAGATTGCTACATACGATTACCATTTTTGAAATTATACAGTTTTAAGCCTTTCAATTCAAGATAAGACTTTTTTAAGTTGAGTTTGTAAATTTCCATATTTAGGAATATTTTTAAATAAAAAATATTTCTATTTTTAAGGCTTACTTTTTAGAAATTATATCTTAAATTATTGAATTTGTAACTGACTAGAATAGAAACCAAACATTAAAAATATCTAAATCTAAAATTAATTGATTAAAAAATATCGAGGCTTCTAATTTGAAACTTTGCATTTTTGGGAGATTTATTAGCAAAATTGACTTTTTAACAAAATTGTTGAATTTTTCTACCAAAATATTGATTTTTCCAAAACAGATCAATTTTAATTAAAACAATTTTTGGAATAGTTTAATTTTCATTTTGAAAAAATCCCAGTTTACTAAGAAAAATATTTGATTTTTAATCCACAAAGACGAATTTTTAACTAAAAAGGATGACTTTTTAACAAAATTTTTCTAACAAACTGTCGATTTTTGTCCAAAACAGATAAATGTAAATTTAAACAATTTTTAGAATAGTTTAATTTTCATATGAAAAATCCTAATTTACTTTTCAAGTTCAAAATATGAATAAAAAGAAAGTTTTAAAGAAAAATATTTGATTTTTAATCCAAAAAGACGAATTTTTAACTAAAAAATATGACTTTTTAACAAAATTGTTGAACTTTCCTGCCAAACAGTTGATTTTTTTCAAAACAGATAACAATTTTCTCAAAACAGATCAATTTAAATTTAAACAATTTTAAGAACAGTTGAATTTTAATTTTAAAAAGTCACAGTGTACTTTTGAAGTTCAAAATACAAATAAATAAAAATTTTGAGAAAAATATTTTATTTTTAATCCAAAAAGACGACGTTTTAATTAAAAAGGATGACTTTTTAACAAAATTCTTGAATTTTTCTGCTAAACTATTGATTGTTTTTCAAAACAGATAAATTTTAATTCAAACAATTTTTGGAATAGTTGAATTTTAATTTTTAAAAATCTCAGTTTACTTTTTAAGTTCAAAATATGAAAAAAAAGTTTTTAAGAAAAATATTTCATTTTTAATCCAAAAAGACGAATTTTTAACTAAAAAATATGACTTTTTAACAAAATTATTGAAATTTCGTACCAGACAGTTAATTTTTTTTCACAACAGATAACATTTTTCTCAAAAGAGATCAATTTTAGTTAAAACAATTTTTGAAATAGTTTAATTTTCATTTAAAAAAACATCCTAGTTTACTTTTCAAGTTTAAAATATAAATTAAAGAAAAAGTTTACTAAGAATAATATATGATTTGTAATCCAAAAAGACGAATTTTTAACTAAAAAGGATGACTTTTTAACAAAATGTTTGAATTTTTCTAACAAAATGTTGATTTTTTTCCAAAACAGATAACATTTTTCACAAAACAGATCAATTTTAATTTAAACAATTTTTGGAATAGTTGAATTTTCATTTTAAAAAATTTCAGTTTACTTTTGAAGTTCAAAAAATGAATAAAAAAAAAAAGGTTATAAAAAATTTGATTTTTAATAAAAAAAGACGAGTTTTTAACCAAAAAGAATGACTTTCTAACAAAATTGTTGAAATTTCCTACCAAATAGTTAATTTTCTTTTACAACAGATAACAATTTTCTCAAAACAGATAAATTTTAATTTAAACAATTTTTGGAATAGTTGAATTTTAATTAAAAAAAAACACTTTTTACTTTTCACGTTCAAAATATGAAAAAAAAAGTTTTTAAGAAAAATGTTTTATTTTTAATCCAAAAAGACAAATTTTTAACCAAAAAGGATGATTTTTTAACAAAATTGTTGAATTTTTCTACCAGAGTTGATTTTTTTCTAAACAGATAAAAAACAGATAAATTTTAATTTAAACAATTTTTGGAATAGTTGAATTTTAATTAAAAAAAAAAACACTTTTTACTTTTCACGTTCAAAATATGAAAAAAAAAGTTTTTAAGAAAAATGTTTTATTTTTAATCCAAAAAGACAAATTTTTAACCAAAAAGGATGATTTTTTAACAAAATTGTTGAATTTTTCTACCAGAGTTGATTTTTTTCTAAACAGATAAAAAACAGATAAATTTTAATTAAACAATTTTTTAAAATAGTAGATTTTTCTGTTAAAAAAATCCCAGTTTACTAAGAAAAATATTTGATTGTTAATCAAAAAGAATGACTTTTTAACAAAATTGTTGAATTTTTCTACCAAAGAACTGATTTTTTTTCAAAACAGATAAAAAACAGATAAATTTCAAATTAAACAATTTTTGGAATAGTTGAATCTTCATTTAAAAAATCTCAGTTTACTTTTGAAGTTCAAAATATGAATTAAAAATAAATTTCTAAGGAAAATATTTGATTTTTAATACAAAAAGACAAATTTTTAACCAAAGAGGATGATTTTTTAAATAAAAATGTTGTTGATTTTTTTCTAACGAAACAGATAATTTTCAATTTAAAAAGTTTTTGAAACATCTGAATTTTCATTTTAAAAATCACAGTTTACTTTGGACGTTAACAAAATTTTTGAATTTTTCTACCAAATAGCTGATTTTTCTTCCAAAACAAATAAATTTTTTTTCAACACATAAATTTTAATTAAAACAATTTTTGAAATAGTTGAATTTTCATTTTAAAAAATCACAGGTTACTAAGAAAAATATTTGATTTTTAATCCGAAAAGACGAATTTTTAACTAAAAAGGATGAATTTTTGAAAAAAATGGTTGAATTTTTCTACCAGAGTTTATTTTTTTCAAAACAGATAAAAAACCGAAAAAATTTTAATAAAACAATTTTTGGAATAGGTGAATTTTAATTTTAAAAAATCTCAGTTTACTTTTGAAGTTCAAAATAAGAATGAAAAAAAGTTTAAAAAAAATTTAATTTGTAATCCAAAAAGACGAATTTTTAACTAAAAGGGATGACTTTTTAACAAAATTATTCAATTTTTCTAACAATCTGTTGATTTTTGTCCAAAACAGATAAATTTTAAATTAAACAATTTTTGAAATAGTTAAATTTTCATTTTAAAAAATCACAGTTTACTATTGAAAAAAATGTTAAATACAACTTCCAAATTTAAATAATTACAATATTAATTACAACAAAAAATATATTGGTGGTTCGGAACCCACCTTAAACTGTAGGTCCCCCTCCCACCACCAAAAAGGGTGTGGGAGGTGTGTTAAGG
>JAAAKG020147571.1:0-10431 GCA_010014905.2 Druon quercuslanigerum
CTAAAGTGGTGAAGAACACATTAAAAGCATTTAATTGGGAAATATTATCGCACCCGCCGTACTCTCCAGACCTCGCCTTGTCCGACTATCACCTTTTCGCATCGACATATATATATATATATATATATATATATATATATATATATAATTAACAAATAGAACGATTAATCTACATAAAAAGCTTTGTTCCGATGTTTTAGTTTGTCCCGGTAGACCGCTTTCGTTTGTAAGGCACATTGAAGTTTCAGCATCAGAGCTTCCTGATGTTTATTACGTGAACAATGACGGTAACTTAGTTCCAATCGCTGATGAAATGATTGTAGCAGCAAAGGGTGGGATCATCATAGGGTGGATGCAAAATGTTACTATTCTTCCATTATTTAATAGAAATCACCATATTGTTGTAGTAGATATAGAAACCCGATACCTTGTGGAAGTTTCGAATCGACTAGTTTCGTCATTAGGTGTATCCTTGCCACCACCAAATGCACAAACAAATTCATCACGAATTGAACAAACAAATTCTGAACCAGACATTAGGGCTCAGCCCAGGAGCCCTCGAAACAGTGACAGACCAAACTAAAGAAGAATGTCAAACAAAAAATAAAATTTGTTCTGTACTCTGAAGTCAAATCAAGTCGTTTCCAGCTGTATAAATTACATCAAAAAGTCAATGTATCATGTTTCTTCGTGTAATATTAACCTATAATGGTCAATTGCATATGTAAAACTGTTTAATGAAACTTAGCTGAAAAATTACATTGTAGAATGAAGAAATTATACAATTGACTAAAATGAATTCATGCAAAACGTGTGTGTTTTTTTCTTATCCTATTGTTCTACCTAGGATTTTATTTAAGGATGAATTCAAAAATGAATTTCAATTTCTTTAGATGAATACGTGCAGCAAACAAAATCTTATATATCATATCTAAAAAAACATTGTTTTACGATCTCGAAAATCTCGCATTACTCTTGTTAAAAACCTTATTGGCTTTTCATTACTTAAAGTTGTTTTATATCTTCAATTTGACATTTGAGAATTAAATCTACAAATTATCAAATTATTTATTGTAAATATGAAAAATTGATTATAATAGGGCTTTTTGTTGAATATTAAAGTAAAAAAGACATTTTCATATCAAATCATCATTTTTAGAGAGAGACACGAAATTTAAAAAAAAATCGGTTGTGTTTTTTACGCTGGAAATAAGTCTTTGCAAATAAAAATCATTCTCAAGATTCCCTAATTTAAAAATCTTAGATTATGTAAGCGTGTTAAACCGGAAATGTTTATTTTCATTTGCAAATTGTTAGATTACAAAGCGTAATATTTTTTAACAAATGACGTTTTTAGGTTTTGACGGCGTCTTTTACGGGAAAGCGACGTTTTTAAAAAAATCATTAGATTTTAAAGGTTCATAACTTTTCAGCAATTTTAGGTCATCGTAGCGTTTTACGCCAAAAATTTATTATATTTTAAAACGAAGGTCATAATTTTACTATTTAGGATCAATAATCAATTTTGTATTTTACAAGACTTGCAATTTTAACAGTTTGCGATTACATTAACGTTTTAGACATAAAATCGTGTTTTCAACAAAAGAATCATTAAATTTCCTAAATTCATAATTTTTGAACAATTTTGTATTAAGTTTTAGCGTTTTATAGTAAAATTTGCAAATTAAAACAAAAATTATCAGAATTTAAACAAGATTTATATTTTTGTAAATTTTATACTATGTTAGTGTTTTTGGTCGTAAATTTGTATTTTTATTTGAAAAAATTGATTTAAAAAATTATTCTCAAATTTTAACAATCTTTCAACAATCTTTCGACAAATTTAGATTATATTAGCATTTTGCGTGAAAATTTTGGATTTTAATTTAAAAAATGGCAATAAAGATTAAGAAATTTCAGAAATTCTAGGTTATGTCGGTGTTATAAAAAAGGACTTGTTAGATAAAAAAACATAGTAATTTGAAAAATATTTGAAATTTTTGAACATTTTTGGATCATATTAGTGTTTGTCGCCGAAAATTCGTATATTTACTAAAAACGGCAGATATTGAAGACAATTTAGAACTTTCACAATTTTTAGCTTTTTTCGATTATATTAATGTTTATAGCATTTTATTATTAATTTGATATTTTAAAACAAAAATGGTGATCCCAAAAAAGATTTCCAACTTTGACCAATTTTAGGTTATGACATGGTTTTTCACGTGAAATTGTTTTTTTAAAACGAAAATTATTGAATTTTAGATGTCCAAGATTTAGAACAATATTATCATTCGAACGAGATTTAGAATCTTTTAACAATTTTGAATTATTACATGTGTTTAGTCGGAAATAGGATATTTAATTTAAAAAAATCATATTTCAAGCAGATTCAAAAATTTTAACAATTTTAGGTTATGTTAGCGGTTTACACCAAACTCTGATATTTTTAAACAAAAATCTTTACAGTTTAAACAAGATTTGTATTTTGTGAAAATTTTCTGGTTATATTAATATTTTTCGTCAAAAAATGGTATTTTTAATTAAAACACAAAAAATAGATTTCAAAGAGGATTTGTATTGTAAAATTGGAATTTTTACAGAAAGTAAAACATTTTTATTGTCTACCTATTATAAAAAAATTATATAAATAAATTCTGAAATAAAGGCATCAGCTTCCATCAATAATTAGTAATATTGTTGTAGCGATTCTATCATTTTGAATAATAAATATCACAAATTATAAAAATTGTATATTAATTCATTATTTTAATATTTAAATTGCGTGAAAAATCCAGAAAAAGGTATTTTAGGGGATAAATTAAAGGGTATCCCAGGGGCCGTTTGTACTTTTTTTAATGTCGATAATGATACCCAGAGTGACCTAGGGATTTGAAGAATTTCACTTTTAAGTTTAGTTTTAAAATAATTTTTAAAAAAATTCGAATGCCCTAGGTATTAAAAAGTCCCTTTTATTCAAAAAAAATTTTTTGTGCATTAATAGTGTTGGAGTAAAATTTAGTAAATGAATTGATTATTCTTCAAAATTTAGAATGCAATTTTATTTTAAATACTTTCTATTCTAAAACAGTATTCTAAAATTTAAAAAATTATTTATTTCCCTATAGTGACTTTTTGGTTACTAGCGCATTCGAATTTTTTAAATTATTTTTTTATTCGTTTTGAACGTTTCGTAAGCGAAACCCTTCTAAAGTGTTCCAGATGTCTGTGTTTCATTGCGGCTATAAAAAAACTATTAAATTTACGACTTTAAGAATTTATATTTGATCCATTATCGACTACCACCAAGCGTATAAAAGTATACGGATCCCTGGAAAAACTGTGCTTACCACAAAAAATTCAAAATTTTAAGAAAACAATAATTTGGAGAAGAAAAAGGAAGGATTTGTGGAAGGCATGTGGAGAAAATGTATAAATGCATGTGGAATTTCTATAAAAAACATTGCTCAAATAAAGCTGCATACCTGTATATGTGCAAAAAAATGAAACATTGTATTTTTTATGCTTTGTTTTTAAAAATTAGTGACTGAAAAATAAATAAAACAATAAAAAATCTCATAAAGTCTGATTTTTAATATATGGTCTTATCTAAACTGCTCAAAGTGTTTTGGACCATAAAAGTCGATATGCATAGCAGCTATAAGTGTGTTGTGAAATCATTATGCTGTTTTATGTTGACATAACTTTACTCCTTATGCTCATTTTTCAAATACTAACTAATTTTTTTCATGCACGCGAGAACATGCAATTGGTGATAAACCATTCTTGGAAATAATGAATAGAATTTCATATTTAGCGTTATAAATATTTAATGTGCAATATTCATTTCATGAAAATACAGATATAAAAAATTTATCATTCAATGAATATGTTTACACTATACTATTTTTCTTTTATTTGTAATTTTATTTTAATGACTATATTTATATTGAATGGAATTCTTTGAATTTAATTTTTGAATTAAATTTGAATTTCTTGAATTGAATTCTACAACACTTTTACAAGACTTCTATAATACAAGCGTAAGGTAAAATAGCAAATATGGTGTTGGAATGACGAAATTGCAATACATGTATTGTAAGTGTTGTAAATCGTAAAGTCACGGTCCAGCTTTCCAATACATGTGTTGGAACGTTTTTAAGACTAAAATTGTTCATAAGGAAATCACGGAATTCATTGAATTCGAGGAATTCACGGAATTCAAATAATTCAAAAAATTCATGAAAATCACGGACTTCTCGAAATTAATGGAATTGAAGGGATTCGCAAAATTTATGCTTTTAGTGAAATTCACGGAATTAATGAAATTAAAGGAATTTACTGAAATCAAGGAATGTTCGTAATCGGGGGAACTTATGGAATTCGCGAAATTCAAGTAATTCATGCAATTCACGGAATTCACGGAATTTATGCAACTCAAGGAATTCACTGAATTCGCGGATTACGCGGAATTCATGTAACGCCAGAAATTCACGGAATTCGCGGTGATCACGCTCTTTCCAGAATTCACAGAATTCATGCTGTTCGCGGAATTTATGGTTTCCAAGGAATTAACGTCGTTCGCGGAATTCAAACAGTTCACGAAATTCATACGATTAATGAAATCATGATGATTCATAACATTCACGGAATTCGTGGAATTTACGAAATTCATAGAATTTAAGGAATTAAAAGAATTCATGGAATTCGTGGAATGTATGGAATGAAAGAATTTATGGAATTCAAGGAATTTACGGATACATACATTCCGTGAATTCCCTGGTATTATTAACTCATTGAATTTCACGAATTCCTGAATTTGGTGAATTCTATGAATTCCACGATTTCCTTTAATTAAAGGAATCAGTTAAATTTAATAAATTTTTTGAATTCCGTGAATTCCACGCATTCAACGAATTTCATGCATTGTGTAAAATCCATGAATTCCGTGATTGCCATAATTTTCGTGCATTTCATGAATTCCGTAATTTCTATCATTTCCAGGAATTCCAAGAATTTCAGGAATTCCAGGAATTTCGTCAATTCCATGAATTTCGTGAATTTCCTAAATTCCGCGAATTCTCCAAATTCGATGAATTCCATAAAGTCCGTGAATTTCTTAAATTTCATGATTTGCTTGAGTTCCTTGAATTATTAAGATTGAGTAAGATTCGTGAATTCGATGAATTCCTTGATTGCGGTTAATTCTTTGCCTTCCGTAAATTTCGTGAATTTTGTGAATTCCGTGAATTCGTTGATTTTCTTGAATTTCGTAAATTCCGTTGATTCCATGAATTCATTGAATCCGTTGAATTTCTTAAACCCCAAGAATTATGTAAAATCCAGGATCTATCTGAATTTTTTTCAATTTTTGCATTCCGTAAATTCCGTGGATTCTGTATATACTTTGACTTCCGTAAATTTTTTGAATTCCGTTAAATCGATTAGGTTCGTGAGTCGATTAGGTTCGTGACTTTCTTGAATTCCGTGAATTTCATGACCTTGAATTCTTTAGATTAAGTAAGATCCGTGAATTTCGTGAATTCCTTGATTGAAGTATACTCTTTGGATTCCGGAAATTCCGTAAATTGCGTAAATTCCATGAATTCCGTAAATTGCAATGAATTTCGTAAGTTCCGTGATTTCGGTAGTGAATCCGTGAATTTAGTGAATTTCCTTAATTCCGCGAATTCTCTGAATTTGATGAATTCTATGAATTCCGTGAATTTCTTGAATTTCATGAATTGCTTGAGTTCCTTGAATTCTTTAAAGTAAGTAAGATCCGTGAAATTCGTGAATTCCTTGATTGAAGTGAAATCTTTGGATTCCGTAAATTCCGTAAATTGCGTGAATTCATTAATTACGTAAAATCACTGATTTTCTTGAACTCCGTGAATTCCTTATATTCCAAGAATTCATTGAATTCGTTGAATTCGGTAAATTCCCGGAATTATGTGAATTCCAGGAACTATGTGAAGTTTTACAATTTTTTGCATTCTGTAAATTCTTTGCATTCCGTAAATTCTTTAAATTCCGTAAATTCTTTAAATTCCGTAAATTATTTGAATTCCGTAAAATCCTTTGAGTCCATAAATTCCTTAAATTCTCTGGAATTTCCATAAAGACTCGCGCTGTATACAATAGGTAAACAAATGTTTTGGGCCCCTCAGAAAATTTGCTTTTTTTTGCCAGGAACAAGTGTTCTGAGAAATTATTTACATCTATTTTAATTTTTTGTTTTAAACGGTGTCGAGATGTCCAGCCTATATGATACAGAAGTCTTACTGGTTACTGGACTTGCATTATAAAATTTAAATACATATGAGGCACTATACCAATACCAGCATTTATAAACTAGAACATTATTATGTTTTGTAGCGCTACCTTACGTTTCGGAAATAAACTTCCAATATATGTAGTGGAAGTTTCCAACAGAAATTTTCAACAGTGTAATATCTAATTGATTCGGATACGTGTACCTCATTTTGTCCTAGATTTTTTATCATATACAAGATCGCATTTTATTTTTATGAGCCTCGTTAGGATCGATTTTCCGCGTGTGAAATTATAGTAGCTTATGAGTTAACAATATATACAAGAATCTATTTTAGTCCTATCACAAACGTAATTTGCTGTTTAGGTCGTCCAATCATTCTTTTCATTACAGTGAAAATATTGTTCGGATAATTTTTCCGTAATAGACCCTGATCTTTAAATAGAATTTTACTGATTTAATTCAAAAGATTTAGGGATTATTATTTCAATTGCCGATTATATTCTCTCTGAATTTAAAAAAAGGGGAATGGATTAAAAAAGCGCATCGGTTATTCACTTATTGATCTGTAAGGTTATTTAGTGGATTTTTACAGAAATATCAGTAGAATCCCTTACTTATTTCATTCAATGAAAAAGTTCTCACGGATTCAAATTTGCAGAGGAGTCCAAAATTAAAGGAATTTAAATAAAATTAAAATCAATTTTAAAATCCTATTTAATGTACAGTAATCAAAATAATGTGCAAAATTCCTGGAAATAAAAACAACATTACACCATTCCTGTTCTTTTTTATTTCTTATTATCAAGTCAAAGTAAAAAAAAAAAAACATTTGAAAAAAATAATCACCAACGTTTCGGCACTCATACCATACCCTTATTAAGGCAAGCAAATATTCGAGCAGGCAGGAACAGCAACGAATCCACGATGCTCTTTTCCTGAGACCCAAAACGTTGGTGATTATCTTTTAGAAATGTTTTTTTTTATTGTGATTTGTTCGTAATAAAAATAAAAAAAGACGAAAGAAATAAAAAAGAGAAGGAATGGGATTTGGTTGGTTACCTCCTCAGTTTCATTTCCTCTTTTTTATTTTTTTCCAAAAAAGGAAATTTTTGTATTTTCTTTTTTAAGAAAATTTGTGTCTTTTGTCTAATTGCAGTAGGAAGATTTTATGCTAGCTGTTAATTTGTTCGTAGGATTCTTGGTTTTATTTTCAGGAATTCTGAACATTAAAGGAGTCTACCAAGGTTGACAGTTTCGATATAAAATATATTTAGATAAGTGGTATCATAAACCGTATGGCCTTCCATTTTTGTTGAAGATCCCTACGAGGATCATAAAAAATTATATTATTGACAATATGTGCGTGAAGAATTTTTATTACAAGCGGAGTCTCTATAAGTTTCTTTTCATAAGGCTAAGGAGATAGACAACCGGATATTCGAAACAATATAAAAATTAACAAACTTAAAATAGAAATAAAATTCATAATTAAAAAAAAATTCTAACGTAACCAAAGGGGCAGAAAAATTCAAAGGTCAGCTTTGAAATCTAAAATATACATGCCATAAGCAAAAAGTGATTTTTTTAGGTATTATGGTCTTCAATTAAATTGAAAAATATATAATAAACGAAAAGTTATGCAAAGGTTCGTTTATTGAATTTTCTGACGTTTCGGCATCACTGCGTGCCTTTTTCAACGGAATCTAAAATAAATTTATATAAATAACAACAGTTTTATTAAATTATCATTAAACTTTTTTAAGTAAAAAAGATAAAAAATATACCTGTGTTTTATTTGAAGTGAAATACAAAATTCTTCAAAATGGGAGTAAACCATGTCAATGTTTTCTGAGTCGAATATTAAAAATAAATATAAGAATAAAAACAGTTGAGACTTCAATTCTGGTAACATGTGAAAAATAATGTAAAGAAAAAACCTCTAAATTTTAACCCATTAAGTCCTGACTGGACACATTTTAAAGATTTTTTTCAACGACTCTATTAATTAAGAAATCGGTCATAGAAAAAATCAAAACCACCTATTTCCGACGTAAAACTGTCTGTCCTTTCGATTTCTGAAGTGAGAATTTTTAAAAAATGCATATTTGTTTATTTTACAAAAACATGAATTGTCGAATGAAAACAAATTTTAATATGTATTTTTAGGATCGAAATCATCGTTAGTTCTTTTTGATTTGTGCATTAAAAGTATCCATGCACTCTGCCCTTCAAAATGTAGTGGTAGGCTCTTTCAAATTAAACATGGCGACATCCAATATGGCGGCCCAAATTTTTTTTTTTTAATTTTTCCGGTACTTTTTCCTGTACTAAATTTTTTTTTCATTTTTCGTAAAAATTAGTGCAAATTAGTTTTTTTTGGTCGCTGATTGAAAATATGCTACCATATTTTCAAAATTCAAGATGGCGGATCCAATATGGCTACCAAAAATGTCAAAAAATGGTTTAATTTTCATGAAAACTCATATAGAGTTTTTTTGCGGTCGGTGATTACGAATCTGCTATCAGATTTTAAAAATTCAATATGGCGGATCCAATATGACTGCCAAACATTTCAAGAAAATATTCACTTTTTATAAAAATTCGTTTAAAGGGTTGGTTTTACGGCTCGCTGATTACGAATCTGTTATCAGATTTTTTTAATTTAAGATGGTGGATCTAATATGTCTTATATGTCGTTGCCTGGATTTCACCAAGAGGAGGTGAACGCAATAAACAAAGCCTCTTCTTTTTTTTAATTTTTTTTAAATTAAAATTTTTTTATAAGAAAACCTTTTATAATCAATAATCCAAATACTTAGAATGAGGTTCTAACTTATTGATTTAGATTTTCAAAATTCAAATGAGCAGATCCAATATGGCTTCCGAAAATTTCGAAAGTTGTTCAATTTTCATCAAAAATTGTATCGAGGTGTTTTTTGGATTGCTGATTACGAATATGTTATCAGCTTTTTTAAATTCAAGATGCCGAATCCAATATGGCTTCCAAAATTGTCGAAAAATGGTTCAATTATCATGAAAATTCGTATAAGAGGGTTTTACTGATCGCTGATTACGATTCTGTTATCCGATGTTTAAAATTCAAGATGGGGTGGATCCAATATGGCTGCCAAAAATTTCAAAAAATTGCTCAATTTTCGTGAAATAATGAATGGAGATATTATGGGTCGCGTTTCATAGACGACATATATCAGATTCTAACTTATTTATGATAAATTGAAAAGCAGGGTGCGCAGGAATATACATCGCACACCTTAAAGATTTTCTGCGTCTTTAAACCGCATTTTATAAAATTTGAACATTTTCGTTTTGATTCTATTGCTACAATTTCATGTAATTCACTTATTTTATCCTTTTTATTGTTATGCGTCAAAATAAATGTTTTAGCTTATTAGGAATCTCGTTTTTTTTAATTGAATATCTTCATGAAAATGAAACAATTTTTTGAAATTTGTGGCAGCTATATTGTATCCACCATCTTGAATTTTAAAAATCTGACAACAGATTCGTGATCAGCAATCCAAAAAACCCGACCTATACGAATTTACATAGAAATTGAACAATTTTTTGAAATTTTTGGCAGCTATATTGGATCCGCCATCTTGACCAAAAACCATTTTGCACTTATTTTTATTAAAATTAAACAAAAATTATTATTGCAGGATGAGTACCGTAAAAATAAAAAATAAATTGAATGTAAGCCGCCATATTAGATGCCGCCATGTTTAATGCATGGACACTTTTAATGCACAAATAAAAAAAAAATCAACGGACGATTTCGTTCCTAACATTACATATTATAATTTTTTTCATTCGACAATTCGTGTTTTTTGTTAAATAAACAAATATATATTTTCAAATATGCATTTTTTTGAAATTTTGACTGCAGAAATAGAATGATCAGGCAGTTTTACGTCGGAATTTTTTCTATGACCGAATCCATAGTTGACAGAGCCGTTGAAAAAAATGTTAAACATGTGTCCAGTCAGGACTTAATGGGTTAGGAGGCTTATTTTTAAATATGATTAAATACTTATAAAAAAGATAAACAACTTTTTAATGATAAAGTAGATATTTCGGGTTTCAATCGTGTACAAAACTACGAATTTTGCTGACGTTTCGTGAACATTGCAGTT
>JAAAKG020147572.1:0-10430 GCA_010014905.2 Druon quercuslanigerum
AAAATTTTATAAGATAATCTAATACGTTTTTTTAAAAGCAACGTTTTTCTTCACTCGACTTTTTTTCATATCGTACACTGTACAGTGGAGCCAAATGTATAGCTTAAAATTTTCATTTTCAATTGATTTTTTAAATTCTATAAATGGTATAGCTGATTATTTTATATTTATCAGAAAAGTCATAAGGATTAGATTTTATCCGTAATTTTTTGGAGGGACTGTACAACCCATCGCCAAAACTTTATTTTTGGCTTCAGGGAGTCCTAAAATTTGGAGATCCGTTGAAAAACTTTGGGGTCAAATTACGGACAATTCTAATTCTTTCTCAATCACAAATGATGAGAATGTAAAAAAATGTATTAGAAAAAGAATCCAAAGTTCTCATATAGCTCTAGAACAAAAGAGAGAAACAGGTTTGTATTATGTTAGAAGTTTCTTTTTTAAATAGTATATATAGTATATTCCACAAAATGTATTAGTCAAATTTTTTCGTCGGGTGACGTGTCTTGGTTTCTCATTAGAATAATCACACAATATTTTAGTTTGACGAGAGAGGCTCGGAGGGGGCGGGGGTGATTTTAATTTCTGGCATGGGTTGTTCTGTTTCTATGCTAAGTTTTTCATTTTTTGAGTTCTTCTGAGTAGGGTTTTCTCAAAACCCCGCAATAGTGCCAAACCAGCCACGGTGATTCGAGAAAGTGCAAAAATTTCGCCAAAACGACATTTTTGAATAGCTTTTAATGTATTACAATTTTTTCAGGACGTTACAGATAATATAAATAATTATTTTGTCCAATACCTGCGATGGACAAAGAATTATGTCAACCTAGAAGGAGGCGGCGCAGCGATTCGACTCGTGCGATTGACGCGCTCGCTGCGCTGGCGCGGCAATCTTCACGCTCGTCTGTAATCGTCATCTTCTCACTCTCAATGCACAATATACTGTTGCTGTTTGGTTTATGATAAATAAGCACAACATTATTATTAAAAAATTCTAAATGATAAAGTTCTTGAATCTTTATAAAAAATTGTAGTATGAAATTCTTCCTTGTTTGGCAAGGATCTATGAAGTAATCCAATAGCTTCATGGAAGCAAATTTTTTTGTAAAAAAAAGATATGTTTTGCATTAAAAGATTTATATAAGATGCAGTCGATTTTAAGTATATTCTGGCGATTTTCTATAAAGTGGCAAAATTTATGAAGATAATAAGTAAAAAAATTAGTTTTGAAAATATAAAAAGATCATCGGTTATTCTTATTCAAACTCAATAAGTTTCAAGTAAAAGATTCTTTTGAATATAAATCTTAACCTAGCCGAACACAAGATATTCTTCTTCCTTACTTAAAAATGAATGAATGAAGAAATAACTCTAAAAATTAAAAATTGTTTTTCCTTTTGCTTAAAATTATGAGTCTTATATTTAAAAGAATGAAAATTTGGCATATTTAAAATGAATGGTAAAGCGTGAGGGTAAATATTTTTATTATAATAAAGTCATTCAACGACTTTTTTTGATAAAAGAAAAATGATCAGAATCCTAGCATTTTCAAAATTCGTAAAAAAGGAAAAGGAAATTTTAAGCCGGACAACGCAAGTTATGAAAAAAAAACTCAAGACAAGAAAAATGTAAAAACAACAGTAAAAATAAACAAATTAAAGTTGTGGACAAAACAAACAACCTACGAAAAAATTAATAAACAAAATTTACTTTCCAAAAAAACAGCTACAAATCTGTTTTGAATCACTTTTTTAACAGAAAACGTAGTTTTTGTTTTAATTGTGAAAAATAACGTAAAAAATAAAAAATAAAATTTGTTTGCAAAAATTACACCAGATACGAAAAAAATAGAGGTGTAGTTTTCGTTTCTTTCATAAAAAACAAAATTAAACCCAAAAAAACTCTTCAGGTTTATTATGAATCAATTTTTGATAGGATGTATGGTTTTTGGTGTAATCGTACGGAAAAACATTACAATTTTTCAAAAAATTAAGAAAACGACACAATGTTTGAACGAAATTATTAGACCAAAACTGTTCACCCAAAAAAATCTACAAATTTATTATTTTTTCTGTTAGGATGTGTATTTTTGATTCAAATCGTATAAAATACATAAATAAATTTAATTTATGGAAAAACGATACAAGTTGTAATAAAATTTTTAATAACAATGTGTTCTAATAGGATGCACAACGTTTTAAATTATAAAAGCCAACAATAAAAATACTCTCGTTTTAATATCAATGCATATTTCACATATGCATATCACTACCTTACCAAGCACGAGATACGTGATGAGAGTCTGTTCGTTAAGGTTAAAGGAACTTTCACAAAAGAGAATTCACGATCATCAAATGACAGTTGTCGGTGCATTTGAACTTTAATTTTAAAAGGTCTTTGCACAAATATGGTAGAAATACAAAGGCCTAGCATGTGCCGTAATGTAAATACATATTAGAGCGCGAAACGTCAGATAAAGACTTTATGAAGCGAAATTTTATACTACTTTTAAAAGCTATAATTCTTCCTTGAAGCATTTTTCTATATATTGCGTCGCTTGGCTCAAAATATAACTTTTCAAGTTTTTTATATAATTTGCATTAACTAAAATGTAAATGTCATGTCTTATCAAAAATGGTGGAATGAAAAATGATAGATAGATGAAATCGCGCCACGGGTATGGGTGAGAGGAGCTGAAGGAGAGCGGGCGGTAGTCAATCATGCACGGCAAACCAGGAGCGTTAAATGGCGTCATGGCGTCACGTGAGTTCACTCTAAGCACGATGAAGAGCTCATGTCGAACAGCAGTGGGTCTCCGATCTCCGAACTGGACCCGATGTGGTCCTCTTGAACTTTTTTGATTTTGACCAATCTAATTTTTATTCCCAATATTAAAAAGCGCCATCTTCAAAATGAATACAATTATGAATCATTAATTTTTTGTTTACATTCTGATCCTTTTAGATAAAAAAATTTGAATTATATACTTGGGAGATGGTTTAGATAATAAGAAACAGATGTTTTTCTCGTAAAAATTCCTGTGTTTGCAAATGATAAATTACCTTGAACAGTTTTTTCGACCTATTTAAAGAAACTAGACAATTGGAACAGTGACAATTATCATTTAATTCTTTAACTACTTAATCTGCACGTCATGTTTGCGGACATCTACATAAGTCAATCGTAAAACCTTCTATTATTATCATTCTCTCAAGTATTATTTCTTGGAACTCATCGCTATTTCACGAGTTTCTTTTCCACAAAAAAACCATTGTTAATTAAAGATTTTCTTAAAATTATTTTTTCAAAATGACGGGCAAAGTGACCTTCGCCTTCTTAATTGGCGAGTAATCTTTTATAAAAAAAATGTTGCTTTGCTCGTATATTTATTATTTGCACTTAGGATTGCTTGACTGAAACTTTATTATAAATATCTCTTTTAGATCCCAGTTCTTTTATGCATCTCAAAACTCTTATTTCCCTGCGTAAAGAAGTACACTTAACTTTGGATTTTATTTCGATATCGGGCATAAATTGCATTGACCTTGAAATAACATCCCGACCGTTTGAGCGTAAACAGACAGGGGCGTATGAATCATTTGCTTTCGATTTGCACTGAGCAAGCCTCCCTTGCTGTGCACATCAAGAAACCGCCGCCAGAAAAATTCTCCGAACGCACTAAATCCAGACTGATTAAATCCAAGATCCAGACTATAGTTAAAAATTAAATTCGTTAAAGCTCCTTAGACTTTGAGGTAAATATTCCACTCGTGACATTCAAACTTCAAACTCGATTTTAAAAATATTTATTTTCCGAGCTATGCTTCAACAAAAAGTCTGCAATTCTTTTTTCCCTCTTTCTGACCCATCTCGCGATACTATAATAATGATCGGAATTTTTTTTTAAGTAGCATTTTTCACAGGTAAAAAAAAAACTCCTGCAAGTCTTCATTTCGATTTTTTACGTATCTTAATTCGTTTGGCGTAATATTAAAATGTTCTATTTTTGGGGAACAATTTAGATGAATAAATGAAAAACAATGAGCTCTATCATTATATGGCCCAAAGAATTATTTATTTATTTCCCTTCTTTCACTCAATATCACTCGGTCTTTGTATTTCTCCCACATTTTTACATAGACTTTTTACAACTGAAGGTCAAAGAATCAACAACTGTAATTTGGTGATTGTGAATTCTCTTTTGTTAAAGCTCCTTCGAATTCAAAAAACATGTTCTCATCATGTGTCCCTCGCTTCGCTCTCGAATTTGTACAAAATGTGAAATTTTTCAGACTATATTTAACACTTTTATATCAAATGTCTTTTTCTCCATTTTTGTTTCATTTCCACAGTTTGACAGTAAAATAGAATTTTTTATTCTTTTTTTACGATGAAAGTTTGAATTTTCGATTTTTTACAACAAATTTAAAAAAATTTCTGATGAGCTCGTAGGGCTTTGCAAAATCAACTTTTTTTGTGCTCTTCACTTTTTTCATATCATGCGTTGTAGGGATTAAAATGTTAATCTTTCTTTTTTTTATTTCCAAAAAAGTGTTAATTTTCTTCGGATCGACGAAAGTTGTGAGGGTAAATAGTTCAAGAGTCTGAGTACGGAAAATAACCACACATAGAAATTTTAACCTTAAAAAAGTGGTCTCAATAATATTCACATATTGTACACATAATTTTTCATGATTAGTTTAATAATTGTTCCTTATTTTGAAATAATTTTTATTGTCAGCAACTCTAAGAAATGTCTCATTTCAATAAATTCACTTCTTTTTTATTGTGTCCTTTCCTTAATTAAAAAATGTCGATACTATAGAAAAAAACATTTTTGTTGATAAACATTTTATTTCGCCTTGTGACATTTTTACAAAAACAGTAAAATTTTTTTTGTTTTTTATATAAACAACTTTTTTCGAATTCTTTTTTTAATAGCTGGGGTCATTCGTCCAGAAATTGATTTTCTTATTTATAATTTTATTTTGTCCGACTAAAACAAAAACTACTCATCTTATTAAAAAATAATTAATAACCAATTTATATCGCTTATTTTTGCGGAAACAACTTTTGTCTCTTTATTACCTTTCCGCAGTTTTTTTTTTATTTTTTATTTATAATATTGCGTTTTAGGTATATACAAACTGTGCATCCCATCAATAAGTTAATAAAAACAAATTTGTAGATCATTTTCGTGTGCAATTTTTTTATTTTTTATTTTTTTATTATTTTTTTATGATAAAGACCAGAACTGTTGGTTAAGAAATTTGATTTCTTAATTTTTGAAGAAATTTTCAAAATTTATAATAATCTTGTAGGGCTTTAAAAATCAACGTTTTTCTTTATTCCACATTTTTACGTATCGTGCGTTGTTGTTATTCAAATTTTTCTTTATGAATTTGAATGTTTATCCAAAACAGCTGGCGGATGTACTTGACCTTCAGTATGCGACACTGAAAGTTTACTAAAGGCCAATATTTAGATTTTAATATTTAAAAAGTCATTGTGCTCTAGCCAGGCACTGCACACACACACACGCGCGCGCACACACAAACACACACAGTAAATACAGTTCATTTCCATTTTTATTATTAAAACTACTGTAATATTTTTACATTATCATCATTTATGATTAAGAAAGTAACGAAATTATCCGAAATTTGAAAGCACAGTTTTTAAACGGATTTCCACGTCTGTCTGTACATTTGTCCTTAAACGTAATAACTCTCGAAAAAATGAACTTTGTCGCCCTTTTATTAGGTTCTACAAGAAAAAAGGAGGTTGTTACCCAGACATTTTGGATAAAAATGTTAAAAGTTAGAGTATTTTTGAAACTTTGAGACCATTTTTTATAAAATTTGAAAATTTTATTAACCGTTACTTCCAGTACTCAGAAATACGAACAATTTATTTTCATGACCTTTTTCGATGAAAAGAAAATTTTCAGAGTAATAGCATTTATAAGTTCTTTTTAAACAAGATAAAATCCAAATTTTAAGCAAAACAATGCACGATATGAAAAAAAATTTAGAAAAGGGAAAACTTTTCTATTTGAAATCCCTAAAGGATTATCATAACAACTTTTTGAATTTTCTAACAAAAATCTAAATTTCAAATTTTGTAGTCTAATTATTTCAGGTAAGAAAAAAGTGAAATGAAACAAATTGTGACACCCAAAAAAATCTTAAAATTTGTTAATAATCATTTCTTGATAGGACTTCACAACCTACGAAAAAAATTCACTGAAGAAATGTGTATCTAAGACACATTTACACATTTTTTGTAAATCACTTTTTGCTAGGACAGGCAGTATTGATGACAAAAATCGATTAAAGCTTGTCATAATTTATTACATCCTCGTCATTTATGATTAAGAAATTATTAGAATTTTCCGAAATTCGACACAACAGCATTTCAAGTTTGAAACTTATCACACTCTGGTACTCCTCTATCCTAGTATTAAGAAGTCTACCAGTATGTCCCACATAATTCATCTTACAAACCCTGCAAGTGATCTTGTAGACAACACCATCCCTCTCAAACTTATCCAAAGGATCTTTACAAAAATTAATCACTGAATCCATTTTAAATGGTACACGGTAAATAGTATACATTTTTAAGTTTTTTAACATAAGTTCAATAGTTCTAGAAATTTGAGCAAAAAGAGGAAGAACAAAAGTATTAAATGAACTATATTCCGTTAACACGTTTTGATTATTTGCAGGCAAAATATTACTTTGTTTGTTTTTTATTTGTTCAATTCTAATTGCAATATGCTTCTCAATTAACTTTCGTGGGCAATGATTCAGAAAAAGATTATTCTTAACGATATTTAAATTTCTTGTGTGAAATGAAAAATAAAACAAACCTAGAGCTCTGTCAACCAAATTCCTAATTACTGCGCAATTTTGTTTTATAAAGGATGAGCAGAAAAAAATGTTCAATCCTGCCTGAATATTTACTTTTTCTATACCAATTGGTGAATATTCTACCATCCCAGCCCTTAATCACTTCCATGCCCAAAAAACTGATTCTATTATTCTGCTCTATTTAATGAGTAAATTGAAGTTTTAGATGAAAACTATTAAAAGCCTCAATGACCATCTCCAACTTTTCCAGAAGAACACACAATAAGGTGTCGTCGACATACCGGAAATAAAAAGGCAAAACAAAATCTAATTTCTTAAAAGCAAAAACCTCCAAATCTTCCATTACCATTTCAGCTAAAATCAGAGAAATGACTGAAACTATGAGAGTGCCAAACCTCTGTCTATAAAACGATCCATTAAATTTGAAATAAGTTGCGTTCACGATAAAAACTATCCCTGCGACAAAATCTTTTTGAGATAATCGAGTACGTGTTTTTATACTAACCCGTCTATTTAAGATTGCCTGTTCAACTAAATCAAGGGGTATACTCGGAAACATTGCAATAATATCCAAAAAAATCATTACATAATCATCCGGAACCGTTGATATAATCTTTGAGATTCAAATTAAAATTTTGTTCTAAAAATTCAGTGGGAGTATTAATAGTTGAAATAACCCGTCTCAAGGGATAACCATCTTTGTGAATCTTTCTCAATCCATAACATCTGGCAAGAACTGTGTCCTCAGTATTAATATCAGTCCATCGTATATCCTTTCCGAGAAGTCCCTTCTTTCTCCAATTGCCAAGCATCTTAAAAGTGTCTCTTTTTAACTTTTTCAACGGATCCTCATGTCATAATTCAAAATTATCATTAATAGAAAACAAGTTCTCCATATCCCTAACATAATCTGATTTTTTCATAAAAACAGTAATACTGCCTTTAGCAGCACTCATGCAAACTATATCAGGATTGTTACCAAGAAATTCTTTCGTCATCATGAAACCCTCAGAAATTTTACGATCCAAACTACTATTATGCAAACGTTTTTTATCAACAAAGCTCTTTGACAAGTGTAACACCTTGTTTCGGAAATCCTGCTAATCCAAAATAGGAATTTTGTGTAGGTTCAACATCTTTTACTATTTCCATCATCTGTTTCGACTTACATTTTATCACACGGTTACTGAAACCTTGACCTAATCTGAGAATATCTGTAACTGAATCGGGAATGTGTACGTCTGTCAAATTTACGAACCAAGGATCCTTATGTCCTTCTTCAAAGATGCTATGTAAATTTAAATTTTGCTCTTGAACAGAAGTTTGCTGGTAAATCAAAATAGAAAGTTTGTTATAATGTTTATTATCACTACTTAAAAATCTTTGATTGAGGAGAATCTGATGTTTTAGAAAATTAATAATTTCTAATTCTAATTCACTTCTAATTCTGGAAATTTTCGACTACAAAAAATTAACATGATCTGAAACATCTTTGATAAATACGTTTAGCAGTGAGAATTTAAGTTTGTTTAAACTATGTTTAAATTTCCTATTGCAAAAATCACTGTGAAAGGAAAAATCTCGAAATTTATTATGTAGATAAAACACTTTTCAGGTAAAACATCATTTCTTCTACATGCAATCAAAAATATTTTTTGATGTTTATCATGAGTTTGATTGGGATAATGTGAAAATTTTGCATAGTGAGAGTAATGAGAGAATTTATTAAAATGCTTTATATCAAAAAACAAAAAGATTTATCTATTAATTAAAAAACTGATTTGGATAAATTAAACAAAAGTTATGCTAATATGATAAATTACATTTAACGTTGAGGTTCTATGAATTTTGTTTTTCTTTTACTTTCCTTATTTTGAATTTATTTATGACAGACATTTCTAGAGTGTTTACAAAATATTGCCCTACTGACCCTCATTCGATTCTCAGGTATCAAAGAGGGAACATCTATTCTCTTGAGCTACTTTTTATATTTTCCTCGCATTAATAAGGTTGCTGTATGAGTGCCTAAACGTTCGTAATGTCATTTTATTTTTCTATTCTTTATTTTCAATGTTCTTTTTTTTGTTTGTAATTTGATAATAATAATAATAGAAAAGACGAAAGAAAGAAAAAGAGAAGGAAGGGGATGTGGTTGTTTTCCTTCAAAATGTTACTTGTTTTTATATAATAAATTACCTGGACCAGTTTTTACGACCTCTTTACGGGAATGAGACAATTAGAACAGTGACTATTATTATTTGATTCCCCAAGAGTTCAATCTGGTCGTCATGTTCCCTAAAATGCTTCACAAGGCAATCGTAAACAGTTTATTATCGTTATCGAAGTATTCTTTCTTGTCAATCATCGGTAGTTAGCGAGTCTTTTTTCTCGAAAAAATCTTTATTGATAAAAGATAGGCTTGTAGTTCCTTTTTTGAAATTACGGGAAAAGTGACACTCGTTTTCTTGATAGGTAGGTAATCGTCTGTAACAAAATCTTTTCGCGCTCGATAATCTTTTGCGCATCTCGAAACTTTTATTTTTCTGTGCAAAAAATAGCATTTAAACTTGGATTTATTTTCGAAAACGAAAATGGCTTGCATTGACCTTAAAGCTAAAACCCTAGAGTCCGAGCGTAAACAGGCAATGGGGCTTGATGCAATTAACGAGCAGAGAGTATTTACTTATTTGCCACGCTTTACTGAGCAAGACTCCCTTACTTGAAATTCACAAAATCTCCGTGGCATCAATTTTTGGAACGCAAACAAAATTCGGACTGAATTCCCAATTTTTGAGATACTTTATTAAAAATATATGTACTTATTTTCTGAGCTATTCTGCAGTAAAAAAACCAAAATCCTTTATTCCGTCTTTCTTTCCTGTCTTGCGATATTATGACAAACATTGGACGTTTTTTTATGCACGAAAAGTCTTGTTTTCAAATTTTTACGTGTCTCATGTTTTGCAGCATAACAGAAACTCTTAACGTCTGTTTTAGACTAATAGAGCTGTCAATTAAATTTTTTTTGATTAAATTTTTTCTGAAAAAGGCTCTTCTCTTTTTTTTCCGCTGGGAATCGAACCACAGACCTTCCGATTGCCCGTGGGTGCTTCCCAGTTAAGCTACTCGAGAGATCGAGAGAAGAATCCTTTTACGGAAATACACGAATTATTTTGGCAGGTGTTACAAGTTAAGTTTGTAAGGACTCTGTATTATCATCAGAGAGTAACAGATATTCTTAATGTGTGTTTTTAAGACTAGATTGTGTTTTGAATTAAAAATATTGTTTTTTTCAAATAAATTTTTTGTTTCAAAAACAATATTCTCCTTTCGCCCTGCTGGGAATCAAACCACGGAACTTTCAAACTTTCGTTTTTAAAAAAAAATTTAATTCAAAATATTTGATTCCTACCCTGAAAAAATTTTGGGGAAGCAGCTGTCTTCTTAGTGGCAACGCAGCGCCACCACGGCGGATGGTGCGACGGCCAGACCACATTTAAGTAAGCTATAGTACCAAACGCGCGAGCAGATCCTTTCCCGTGTGTTGGGAACGCAGCA
>JAAAKG020147573.1:0-10430 GCA_010014905.2 Druon quercuslanigerum
AATTCCTCTATAATTTTCCTGCCTCTCCCTATCCCCTTTTTTATACAGTGGTACGATCACCCCCTCCCTCCACCCTCCTGGGAATCCCTCCCCCCGCCATACTTTTCTCACTACCTCCTTCAGCTTCTCCCTTACCTCTTGTGTGCCGAACAGCCATGCTTCTTTTTCTACTCCGTCCAGCCCTGCTTAGCAGCCTTACACCATTTCAACCTCCTTATCTGCCTCTCTATCTCCTCGTCATTTAGCTCCTCTCCATCTACCTCCCTTGTTCTTCTAATACCCTTATCTCTCTTCCGCGTGTCTGATCCCTGAAATGAATCTTTAAAAAATTCCCTCCAGCTCTTTTTCCTTTTGCTGCTCTTTTTGCTTACGCATTATCTTAAACTCCTTCCTAATTTTTTACGCAGTACTCCCTTTTCGCAATTCCTTCCTTCCACTTCCTGTACTTCCTTTTTACCTATCTCCTCATATTTTTACATTCCCTATCCCACCACGACTTCACCATTCCTTTCTTCTTCTTTTTGAATACCTTCTTTTGCACACACCCTTTTAATTTATCTTTTAGATCCTCTCATATCTCCTTCACCGACTCCCCCTTTAAACTTACGTTTCCCAACTGATCCTGATACTTCTCTATTGCTTCTCTCGTCTATGACACTCTGTCCCATAAAAACCCTTCTTCCCCACCCTGCCTTCCGCCAACTCTTGCATACTCATTATCACCTAGTCTATCACAGATACCCCCATCTTACTCACATACGTGTATTCTCTCTCTTCGTCCCCTATTAACATACCATTCGCCACAGCCCATTCTCTGTCCTCCATCCAGTCTCTTAGAATATCCCCCTCTTTATTTATTAACTGATTCTTTAATTTCCTTTCGAAGTTTTCCCCTTCCCGGTACAGGCCTCCTTCCCCCCAATTCTCGCATTAAAGTCCCACCCTCAGCACCACCATACCCTCATCCCTCTCTTCTCATACGTCTTCCGCCCTTTCTTTAACCCTTTCTATCCCTTCCTTATTGTAAACAGTCACAAACTTGTATGCTACCCATACTATCTTCACTGCCCTTATTTGCACGCCCTGCCACTCTCCCTCTCCATGGACTTCTTTCTCTAATCCATACCTAACCCCTGTTATAATTCCCCCACTCTGACATCCTTTTCTCTTTACTCTGGCCGCCTCCTGTAGCCTCCAACTATACCCTCTTGGCGACTTTGGCTTGACACTATCCCATTCCTTTCTCTCTACCCACGTCTCTATCAATCGCACCACATCAAATTCCCGCACATACCTCCAGAAATCCTCATCTTTCTTCTTCACCCCTGCTACGCTCTAGTACAGCACCTTTAACACTTCTCAGCTCTGCTTTACTCCCACGCCCCTACTTCCCACAAAACAAATTACCCTGCACTTCCTTCAAAACCCCCTTCTCCTCATCCCAGACCCACATTTTCTCCTCTATTTTTATTTTTCGATACACTAACTTTGCCGCTCTCTCTCTTCACTCCTCTTCTTTCTAGCCCTATGGTTTAGCATTCTCTGCACATACCTATCCTTCCTCGTCAAGTCTTGATCAACCGCCACTTCATTCTCCTTTCTCCCCCTATCCTAACTTTCCCTATCTTGCCTTAAACCCACACTATGCTCTGTAGCAGCGCTTCCACCCCCTCCTTTTCTTCAACACTCTTTAACTTTAATCTCCGCTCTCTCCTCCTTTTTATTCCTATGCTCTCCCACTTTCTTTTCTTTCATGTTCTCCACCCTCTCCAAAATACATTGCTTCTCGCCCTCCCCCTGTCAACTCATTCCCTTTTCAAATTGCCCTTCACCTTCTCAAGCGTTTGTTTTGCTATTTCCTTCCACTCCTTAAGCTCTTCTTCTACCTGCTTTATTCTGCTCTGCTGTGACAGACTTACCATGCAAAGAAGTACCTCCTGCAGCCAACAGATGTCTCTAAAGACCGTTCTCGATTACCGCCCTAAATGTTGCTTTTTTAGCACTATTTCCTCCCTCACAACCCCTACAGACACCCTTTACTCTCCCCTAACATCTTCCAGTACTACTAGAACCACCCTTGCCCACAATGAAGCTTACTTCAAACTTGCCCAAACACTAGACCACAAAAATACCCCGCTCCCATACCAACCTAACGCCACTTTCCCTAATTAGCTAAATTCCACCCCACAACTACAATGCAAATTTTTATTATTTCTCGAAAACTAAGGGATATCCTATTTTATATTTTGTAAACTATCTGTGAAAAATAATTTTAAGAAAATCCGAAGTGGATTTTTTCCAAAAATTAAATTTTAATATTTTTATTATATACATATCCTAATGAATCAGTGAAATTTAGGCGGCAGACTATAATTTAAATTTAGAGAAAATTATTCTGAAATTTTCGTTGCCATTTATATGGATCCCGTTCCTCGACATTAAAATAACATTAAATTAATACATCATTTCGCCTGGACGGAGACACAATTAATATCAGTTTGTCCAATTAAAACGCGATGTACGATTGAAATTCATAACAGAGACTACGAATTAATTAATTCCTTTTATTTGCAGCTATTCGCTGCATATATATATATATATATATATATATCTATCGTAAGTTATTACCCTCCCCTTATTGCATCAAGTAATCATTTCCACCACCTCTCACAAGTAAAATAAATTGCTGGTATGTCTAAGGAGTTAGTACTTTACGGTGAAAAAAAGAGCAAACTTCCAAAATTGATTCATATCCGATTTGACGTATATATAATCCTTTGGAGATATTTAAAAACCTTCCAAAGATTTAAAAAATTGCAAATTATTTCTAAAGATTCCAAAGAATTTCAAGAGATTTCCAAAATTTAAAATAATTGCATAAGACTTTAGAATAAACCGGTTTTATACTCATGATATTATTAAAAGAATCCACCCTCCCCCGAGCATTAACTCAGCACCTATGCAATAATCTCAGGCCAGATGCTATAAAAAAGGAAAATATTCATTCAAATGTAAAATACATGTTTTCCAAAAGTTAATCTAAAACTAAAAGCCTTTCTTTAATCTCAGTCAAATACATATTGTATCAATAATCCCATAAAATCTTTTAAAGTCTTTAATTGGAATTGTGTTACACAATTTAAAAATTTTCCGAGAATATTTTAACTAATATTTTAATTTTGAACTGAAAACAGAGTATTTTCGAATGCCGAACGTACGAGGCTTAAAGTTAGGAGCGTTCTACAGACACGAGCATCCCAATTTCACAGAAGCGTGTGGAATTTGCTCCCCTATACCCCCACTCTTTCAGAGAGTCGAGCGCAAGTGCGCCTGTGTGCGTTCTTACATATTACCTCTGAAATCTATGCGTTGCAGGAGTGGGAGCCCGTTTAACGCTCGTGTTTTCGGCGATCACGATTCCCGAACCTGTCGTATGTATTTCAGAATATACTATGAACATTTTATCCCTTTCCAACAATCTCAATTAACATTCATTTTTCTAATTAAAGAAATATAGAGTTGTGTTCTCTTTTTAAGTTAAACATCAAAAACAAATTCTCATGTTCATATTTTATGATGTTTATTATTAAGCTCAAAAAAATAAGGAAGAAATGCAACACGCTCAGCTTCTATACTTATGCAGGTTTAATTACGAAATGAGAGTACCACATTTCAATAAAAAAATAAATGTTAAGGAATAACGTATGTATAGTAAATTTCTTTTAGTAACTGGAATAAATTAATATGATTTCCTCTTTATAATTTAATTGATAAATAACAAAAATTGGAAGATATAATTTTAGTTATAACAATTTTTCATGTATTAAGATGTGCTGAATAAGGCAGAAAAAAATAAATAAAAGATATTAAGATAATGGTTTATGTGACCTCGGAAAGGTAAAAAATTACAAAAACCATTTTTTCACCGGTCACTTTTAACGTGAAATTTCCCGCTCTTTTCAAATGACCTAGGGGACATTCAGTCAAATGTCCCCTAGGTCCTGGTCAACCTTTGTTCGAACCTTTGTTCGATATCTGGTCGTTTCTCAGACATTTGATCTTAATTTTTTACCTTTCCAAGGTCACACAAACCATTTTTCAACACACCATTTTTGAAGCAAAATTCTCCGCTCTTTTCAAATCAGCAGATACTGGGCGACATCTCGTGGGAACAACAATGATAACACCAAAAACAGTTGTTGTATGTGCGGTTCAAAGCAACAGAACGCGCAGGGCTCCCGACAATGGGTCGGCCAACAATGCCGACCACTCTAGAGCTGGGGGAGCCAATGAAGATGGAGCCAATGCGATGGATCGGTGCAATCTTGGGGCTTTTAGGTGGACAGAGCAACAAAATCACGAATAGCTAGATTGCTACGGTGCGAGAGTGACCCCTAAACAAAGAATTACATGGCATGCTCTGTGGTGCGAGAATCACCCAGAGTTATGCGCATGCTCTACCAGAGCCAGAAAAAGCTGGTAGCAGAGAAAGAGACGTGATAAGACCAACCGTGGTCAGGCATCCGATAGAGGACGAGCGATGCTTTATGACCCGGAGAAACATCAAAACTGACCATTAGGCAGCATATTTTTGAAAGAATACGGATACTATCTGACGCTAAGAGAAGTCTAGAGCGAAGAGAGAGGTGGATCAGAGAAAACCAACAGATTCTCTCTGACCCAACTCGACTCTTCCAAGACCCTCCAGTGGCTGTCGGCCACCCGCCCAAACCAGAGGACGTCGAAGTCTTTTGGAGAGTAGTCTACGAAGTGCAACATAGACTCAACGAATACTCAGAGAACATAAATAGCTTCAAGGAGCTGTGTGATCCCCTCATAGCAACACCTGAGGAAGAATGCCCAACCATCACTACCGAGGAGGTGAAAAAAGTATTGAGAGGTATGAAGAACTATTCTGCTCCAGGACCAGATGGTATCAAGATCATTTGGTGGAAGAAGTTTCCTTCAACCCGTATTTTCACCTCATATTTCAAGTTGGAACAGCCAATTCCGTAATGTTTGCTGGAAGAGCGCACATTATTCCTGCCGAAAATGGGAAATTTAACTGACACAAAGAATTTCAGGCCGATTTTGTTGTCTGAACACACTGTATAAGATATTTGCAGCTATGCTAAATGATAGGATAGTTCGGGCAATCGGACCTCAGTGGCAAGAAATGTATGAACAACGCGGCTCAAAGAAAGGTGTAGCAGGATGTCAGGAGAACCTGCTTATCGATAGATGTGTCTGCAAAGATGCAGCATCCTACCAGCGTAACCTATCGATGGCCTGGATTGATTGCCGGAAAGCTTTCAATTCGACCTCCCATAAACTTATCATCTGTCTTTTGGAAAGCTTAAAGGTTCATCCACAAATCGTGAAGTACATAGAGATTGATGCCACTTTGGAAAACCAGATTTACTATCTCATCTGGAAAAAGTCGTGTGACAACTAACAAGGTCACTTTCCAAAGACGCGTATTTCAGGGCGACTTAATGAGACCACTTCTCTTCTGCCTCACATTGTTGCTACTATCTACTCATGTATTTTACATGGATGATCTGAAGATCTGTGCTAAAAATAAAGAGCAACTACATCTAGCTCTAGGGATTGTCGAATGGTATTCCAAGGAAATAGGAATGATATTTGGGTTAGACAAATGCGCCAAGGTTTATTTGAAGCGAGGAAAACCTAATGGCATCTCTTAAGACACTGAGCTCGTCGATAGAAGCGCTATACGACACCTTTTCGTGCCACAGTACCGCATTCAGGATGTGAAATCTATAAAGGACACTCGTCGAAGCAGATATAAACGGCTAATCTGGCAGATTTGGTCTTCCGAGCTGTCGGCGAGGAACAAAGTGTCTGCAACGAATATGCTTGCCGTCCCGGTAGTACTCTATTTATTTGGAGTGGCACCATGGACGAAGAACGAGCTCAGATCCTTTGATATCGGGACATGAAAGGTTATGCACATAAACAAAAGCATGCATCTTAAGTCTTCTGTTCCGCGACTCTGCAAATCGCGCTGTCAAGGTGGTCGCGGAATATTGAATATTGAATGTCTTCACAACAGGATTATTTTGGGTACAGCACATAGAGTCGCAAATGAAAGAGATCCTCTTCTCAAAATGGTCAGGAAGCATGAAGAAGAGGACAATGAAGCGTTTCTGTACAAAGTAGCGGAGGAGGCTGCTTCAATAATGTATTTATTTATTTATTGTCTTCTTTTATTAAACCTATGACAAGCTTCATTTTATTAAAATTAAATTAAAATTTCCGCATGAGTAATATTCAAATATACCTGAACAGTAGTTGACAAACAAAATGGTAAGTTGGCCAACTGTTGCAATTTCGTTATTTGAATTAATCGATGATATCATTAGTGGCTGAGTCACTCTATGTATATTCAATGCATCACAAACGCAACAGGAGGTATTCCAAATGTTACTAGCAGATGTAGTTATTACGGAAACTGCTTTATATATATGGAAATCTAGGCCTTGTATATAACTTTACAGGGTTTCTTGTATTTTATATTTAACAATATTTAATTATTTATAGTTATGATTATATAATTTCATAGAACAGAGGGCTTAAAATCTCCAATTTTATAAAAAAATAAAAAATATCAGTATTTTATTTTTTAATGAAATTTAGTTTTTTAACCTAAAAAAATTCTCTCTGAGATAGTATTTGCTCATTTGCAATTATTATAAACTTATTGTTAATTTGTTTGGAAAAGTAAAGAAAATTCAGGCAGATGCTCAAGCAAGCCTTTCATCGCTGCTTTTGTTGTTGACATCATATATCTTGGGATCACTTTCCGTTGAAGGCAATCAATGTAGCTTGTAAACTAGGCACCTGACAGAAATTTCGCCAAGGGCTGTTGGACTGGTTTTCCGCTATACAAGATAATATTGCATTTATTTAATTTTAGGAAGACTGGGGAACTTCCCAGATAGACCTATATGTCCTAGTTGCTTTTACATTCGTGTAATGTTTTTTCCATGTACGATCTACGTCCAGGAAAGCGGATATACATAGATCCTGCGCGTAACACCTCAATCGATCTTCCCTGTTTGGGCACATTCATTTACGAGGGATTTTTGTGCGATTTCAAAACAGTTGCGTGGCAGCGTTCGAGCTGACTTGAACAACAAGTGATTCGAATCTCTTTTACTCTCATTAGTCCAATCGGTCCTTTCGAAAATTAGTAATGCCTAATTGTAGCAATTCTAGTGCTAACGGAAGTGTTTAAATAAATACCTTTTTTATTTATTTATTTGAATATCCTGTCTCTTCCTTTAAACCTATCACATTTTCTCTCAAATTCCACAGAAAATCGTAAGTTGTTTATTGTGTAGGTGTAAATTATCCCAAAAATAATTCTTTTTTGAAACTCATTTCGTCACAAAACTATATAAATAATTACTTGTGCCGATATTTTGATTTCTCAGTGAATTATACGTTTCGTGTTATTTCTAGAGCCTAACCAATAAAATTTTGACATTAGTCATTTTCGGGCAAAATAAGTTTATAGGTCAAAATAATTGTGAGATAATTGAACACCCGTTTAAATTTAAGGAGTGTTTATACTCATTTGGAAAAATTTTAGATGAATCCTTGGGAATAACAAATAACAAAAATACAAAATACAGAGTTAAAAAAGTAATGCATTCTTCAAATCACAATTCTTTAATTCTCTAACGCAACAAGGTGTTAATTGATTTCACAATATTGACACAATAATTTATTTCTAGCAATATAAATGTGATGATTTATTTAAGGAAATATTCTTTAGCGTGGCTGATTTCGAATTGGCTGACGAAAATTGTAAAAACAAATAAATTAATTAATATGAAATGCTAGGTCGTCCCGAAATTAGGGATGACTGCTCAAACATTTTTAAAGGTTTGGCTAGTTGTCCAGAAATTTTGCGACGTCAAGTCCATTTCCTTTTCTAACTACCCCAATTTGTCGGTACAAATAGACGCAACTTCAATAATAAATAATTGAATGATTAATAAAATACTAATCAAATAAAGATTCAAAATTTGACTCGAGGTTTTGATGAGCCTCTGATTTTCAATCCGAAGTTTAAATTACAAAATTTAAAACAGTAAAGCCAAATAAAAAAAAAACATTTTGTGGTAAAATTTGCAGCTGAAGGTTTTTTTCGGGGCACTGATGTCGAACCTGAAGATCGAAAACAAAAAACCAGAATGCAGAATAGCGCATCAAATATGGCAGATTGAAAATGTAAAATCAAATCGATTTGTATGAAAAAATGGTAATAGGTTTTTTTTCAAGCGCTAAATTAAAAAAAAATGTGTAAAAAGTCAAACTAAAATATTAATTTTTCTAAGTGATTAGTAAAATTGAAAATATTTGATAAGAAATGTTTTTATCAAGTATCATAAAAAATATTTTGTATCAGAGTAGCCATCGATATTAAACATGTTTTTATTAAAATGTCGAAGATTTATGAAATGAAACACATAACAAATTAGGATATTTTTGAAATTTTTACTGCGTCTATAAAAAACATTTAAACAAAATATCTTTGTGGATTTTCTGCTTGTTAATTTAATCACACATAAAATTTCCAAAACGTGTATAAATTACAATTTTTTGCAAAACGGATTCATTTGAACATAATTTCGAGACAAAAATATTTCTTCAAATATACGATTGCATATTTACATACATACATTGCTTCTTTACATAATTCAGAAACCAGGGGTTAACCACGGCTGTATTTAATATTAGTGATAGCGAATTGTCGCTAAGTACAATAAAAAAGCTACAGAAAATCCTTATCTGGAAGAATCATGTATTTTGGACCTTTTCTAAGTTGTCGGCGCATTCTCAACCGATTGCAATGATTTTATCTTAATATCTAAGAAACTGTGAGATTAAAATTGAAAAAATTTAAAAAAAAACATTTTTGACCTGTGCTCACTAATTGTAAATCCTAATCTATCAAACTGATTGGCACCACAATTTAATGAAAAGTCAGTAGCAATAGATTCTAGATCAATTTTTCAGGAATTTTTGATACCTTCAATAGTTTCTAAAATTTTACGTATTTAGTGTAAAAAATGAAAATTCAAAGAGGACGAGAATGGCGAAATTTTAAAAACTATTCATCATGTTTGGAAAACACTTTCTATATGTATCCAGAATATATTACTAGAGACTTCTCATTAACATTTAGTGTGAATCGGTTGGATGGATTAAGCTGCAGTGGTAAGCCATGGCGAAAAATTCAATTTTTATAGAATCATTAAACACTAATACATTCTTTCTTTAGGAAAATAAAATATATTTCTATAAAATCTTACAGAAAATGAATGATCGGTTATGTTCAGTGAATCTAGCTACTTTTTTTCATTTCATATTGAAATTGAAAAATCCAATGAAAATTTTGATTGAATAAAAAAGAGATCATTTAATTTAATCTTCAAGAATAAATCATTTTAATTCACTTTGGTAATTACTCAGACAATTAAATTTTTTCTACCCATAGTAAATTAGTAATTTAATTTAAATTCACTGAGCTTACCTATCATATTTTCGTTAATTAAAAAAAAAACATGAAATTTCACAAAAAGCATCTGCGATGCACAAAATTTTAGAAGTACAACTGTATGATAAGTTTTTATAAAGTGTCAAAATAAAATTTTAGAAGCCATTTCAGATCGTTTTAGATATCATTAAACTTGGAGGAAATGGAAATTATAAGCAAAATGACCTTAATAAAAATTTTCTAGGTATGGGAGATTGATGACATAATATTTCATAAAAATGCCGCCAAGTTGTGTAATATATAGTGCGGTTTTTTAACATTTCTTTCTACATTTCTAAAGGACACTTGATAAAAAAGTTTCCTTATATATTTTTTTTTACTTGGCCAACTTTGATTCCACAAATTCATTTTGTACAGAGGTTCTGATATACTTGGCAGAGTTTTTGCATCGCAGATAATTTTTGTGGGATCTGGTTTACAGTCTGCCATGTAGTTAAATTTTATCTTGTGTAATCCTGGGTAATCTCATATAACATTTCGTAATCCGGTATAATGCATATGGTAAGCTTGTACATTCCTATATGTAATCTTGTGTAATATTGTGTAATCCATTGTAATATTTTTAAATCCCATGGAATCTGTGCAATCCTTTGTATCTCCTTTCATCCTGTGTAATTTAATGTAATCTTCTGTAACTCCATGTGATTTGATGTAATTCAAGTAATCTTGTGTTATTATTATTATTACACCATTAAGCTGTTTCCCTTTTGGAGTAGGCGTGACTCACTCGGTAGGGAGGGGAGTAGTGTGAGGAAGGGGTCATAAAGTTTTTAGATTGATCTGGAATTCTCGCGTTATTTATTTAAATAACACGTTCACTCCGCAACACTGCTCCGAC
>JAAAKG020147574.1:0-10430 GCA_010014905.2 Druon quercuslanigerum
AAGGTTGGGCCAACTTTAAAAGCCAACGATGTACCAACTTCGCGACCCGTGGTTGGTACAACCTTGAAAGCCATTGTTGGGCCAACCATGGTAAAATTGGTGGGCTTGCGTTGTCATTACGCTAGTTGGGCCGACCATTGGTTCACAAAGTTGACCCGACCTTCCAAAGGTTGGCCCAACCGTGGCCCGACGGAAAATTCGCACCTGGGTAGTCATTTTTTAATACTTTTCTTAAATAATTTTTTTTATTATAAGGGTTGAGTTTTTTAAATAAGGGTTAATTTTACAAAAACGATTCATAGCGCATCGTAAAGCAAAAAATAGCAAAAAAATCTAGCCTAGATATTTTACTAAATTTGATGATTTTTGTAGATGACGCCGCTGAGTTGACGGCAAGCTAGCGGCGCGGCGCCTTGATTTCTTGAAAACTAGTACGGCTGATTACGGCTCTAATTAAATACAAGCAAAAAGCAAAAAAAAATTTCGTTTTTCTTCGCATGGGAATATTTTTGAATAATCGGACGACAACTCGAGTTTCAAGAAACTTGAATTGTCTACTTGTTGACCTGAGGAAAAAAGTTTATTTTAATATTTTTTGTGTGTAAAGAAATTTTATTCTTTCCTAATTTGCAATTCTTCACGAAAATTTAAGATAAAAAAATAAAGTGTGACGAAATTGTGCACATTAAGTCAGGATTTAAATTATTACCAAGAGGCGTCCGTCTTCGCAAAAATTTGACAACACGTGTTCCGAAAGATACGGTAACGTAAAATAATCAAATTGATTTGTTCTGCGCAATCTCGTGGCACATTAGTAATGTGGATTAAAAAAATCTTTCATTGATTCAAAGAAATAATTCGCTTATTTCAAATTACTGACACTAAAGAAATTATTTCTTTGATTGTTCCTAGTAACTGTTTCGAATCAAAATAATTTTGTTTTGAATCAAGAAAATCATTTAAACGAATAATTTCTTTAAATGGAAGAAAGTACGTGGCGTCATTTATTAAAATCAAATAAATTTTATTTTAATGTAAAAATATTTGTATGTTGAATCAAAAGAACCTAGTCAAGAAAATGTTTTTTTTTTAATTTTAAAAGAACTTTTTTCTGGGCGTGCACAACAAGAAATGAGATAAGTTTAATCTTATTCAGGTATTGTCTTAATTTTCGATGGAAGTGTATTATTATATACATTATGATTATGTCACTCGTGACAGCAAAAATTATTACTTGTGTCACTGAAAAATACATATGTTACGTGGCATGCATACATCAAGAACATTGACTCGCAGGTGACAAATAGCCATCGGATAATGCAAGATTAATACCTTAGACTTGCAATTGTTCGAAACCAATGTGGGCTTTATTCGACCTCATTTCCTTCAGGATGACTAAACTCTGAGCTCAATAATAGTCATTTTTCAACCGAATCTGACTGGATTATGAGTGTTTGCCTCATGCAATTCTTTGAAATTCAAATTTCCTATGCAGGCATTAATATACAAGAGGATCTACATAATAGAATATATTGAGACTGGTGACATGAAGATATGATCAAATTAATCTAAAAGTATTTATTGCGTCAGGAAGTTTTCTAGTTTAGTCAACTAAACAATGTTTGAGAAAATAAATTCATTTCAGAAAAAAATGAATTAATGTGACTTTGTTTCCTATGGAAATAATTAAGAGCGCCGGGAAAGACAGAACTGACATAATTGACATATTTAATTTAATGAAAATGAATTCTATCAGAATCAAAATCAGATGAATCCAACGACCAAATTTGGACCACAACAATAAAACAAAAAGTGCTCAAATCTTAATCTGAAAAGATTTCCTTTTGAAAACAAAAACTTCACACAAAAATAAAAAGGAGGAAAGAAAAATGAGAAGGCAACCAACCACATCCCCTTTCTTCACTTTTCCTTTCCTTCGTCTTTATTATTTTTATTATTATCAAATCACACAAAAAGAACATAAAAAATAAAAAATAAAATTATATTACGAACGTTAAGGCACTCACACAGCACCCTTATCAAGGCATAACAAATAAAATAAAAATTCAAGCCGATAGGAACAGCAACACCTCCAGGATGCTCACTCCCTGACAACCAAGAATGTTGTGATGGTCGAAAGGCAAATCAATTGTAAATAAACCTTAAAATAAAAATGAACTCCAATCCAAGTCAGCTAAGAAATCTAAGAAATTTAAATTAGATAAAAATCCAAATTGAAAATTCCATTTAACACCCAATCATCAAATTGATGAAAACTCCTGTAAAAAACAAGAATCCAACGACCAAATTTGGACCACAAAAATCAAACAAAAAATGGTCCATTCATAATCTGAAAAAAATCCCAGTTAAAAATAAAAATTTCATGCAAAAATGAAAGAAAAAAGGAAAGAAAAATGAGGTCATTTCTATTTTCAGGTTTGATTACTATTAGTTTGCCTTTTGACCCTCACAACATTCTTGGGTGTCAGGGAGTGAGCATCGTGGAGGTGCTGCTGTTCCTATCGGCTTGAATTTTAATTTTATTTTTTTCTCCTTGATAAGGGTGCTGTGTGAGTGCCGAAACGTTGGTAATATAATTTTATTTTTTATTTTTCAATGTTCTTTTTTTGTGATTTGATAATAATAAAAATAAGAAAGATTAAAGAAAGGAAAAGAGAAGGAAGGGGATGTGATTGGTTGCCTTGTCATTTTTCTTTCCTCTTTTTTATTTTTGTATGAAATTTTTATCTTATTAACAGAGATTTTTTCAGATTACAATTGGATCATTTTTTGTTTGATTGTTGTGGTCCAAATTTGGTCATTGGATTCTTGTTTTTTACAGGACTTTTTAATCCATTTTATAATTGGACGTTAAATGGGGCTTTTAATTTTGATTTTTATTTAATTTAAATTTCTTAAATTTTAATTTTATTATGTTATTATTAAAAATTGTTTTAACATGCTCATACAATATTTTACCTAAAAAATGTTACAAAATTAAATTTCAGGTATTTCAATATTAATGATTAGGATAAATTTATAATTAGCCAGGGAAAAATTAGGGATTTTTGCAAATGAAATTTTGTGGCCATCATTATTAGTAATTTATTAGCCTTGTATTTTTATTTCTACTCCTTTGTTTATATTATCGTCATAATGATAGGTCATTAGTTTTACGTGAAAAGTGAATTTTCAGGATTGAAGAAATAAATAAAAAAACCTAAATGCAAAAAAAAACAGGTTTTACAATGTTTTCTGTCGTTGTTGTCGTCTTTTTTACGGAATAACTTTCGAAACTAGTGAGCTTTTCGTGAATCAGCCTTTTTGCTCAACGATTCTGGTTGTATCCATCAAAAATTATATTTGAGAAATTCAATTTTCCAGCAAAAGTACACGAGATACAAATAAAAATGATCAGACATTCGAGCCTAGTTTTTATTTAAATCGTCGAAACTGAAAATAAAAGTAAAAAACTAAATTTATTTGCCAGAAAATTCTTTTTTTCATTTTTTCCGACTTATTACAACACTAGTTTTTGATAGCGGAAGAATCAGAAAGGTATATAATTTGACACTCGAAAATTTTTATTTTTATTCAGTTTTTACTCGTTCCGAAAATATTTTTTGATACTGCAAGACCAGAAAAGGGGACTTTCGTTTAATTAAAAAATTTTACTACTAGATTCCATACAGAAGTTTCAGGGTCATTTTTGTCGAAAACTTTTGATACTTGAAGACCAGGAAAGGGACTTAATTTGGGATCAATTTGAAAATTACACTTTTATTCTTAATTGAAAATTTTAAATTGTTTTGTCTCTAGACACTCGGAACTTTTCTTCATAATATTTTACTCATCGCTCAATAGTATTGAATAATATTGTTTATAACTCTTTGGAGTGATAGTTTTTGCTCGTCAAAGACTAAAAAAGTTACATTATATGAGTTTGTTTAGATCAATTTTTTTTCTTTTTACACTCAAAAAATTTATAATAACATTTTTTTACAAAGTTGGGTAATATTTTTTTCTCTTTTAAATAAAAAATCTTTCTTGGTTAAAAATATTTCTTTGGAAATTCGTATTTTTTACATTTAAACAGTTTCTTTTTAATGAAAATGTTTAGCTTTGTTGAAAATTCAGCTACCTGGTTTGAAAGTTGAACTACTTGAATAAAAATCTTACTTTTTTGTTAAAAATTCATAATTTTATTATAAAAATATATTTTTTTTAACTTACTAATTTTTTTAAGGATAAGTGAAAATTTTATACATTTGTTTTGAAAATTGATGTCTTTAATTAAAGTAAATATATTTAAATTAAAAATTAAACTACTTGGTTGATAATTCATGAAATTCAAAAATTTTAATTAATTTTAATCAAATTAAATTGATTTAATTTAATTTTTGTACTAGAACGTTGAGTTTTCCACCCAAAAGTATGAATTTTTAGGAAAAAATTTAATTTGCTACCAAATAGTTAAACTTTAAACAAATACTTAATTTTTGAACCAAATAATTGATTTTCATAGTTGAAAATTGATCTTTTCGGTTGAAAATGAAATTTTTGTTTAAAATTCAACTAGTTGAATTTAAAATTTAAATATTTTTCGTTGAATTTTTATATTTTTTGCTTCATAAATTTGACCATTTGTTAGAAAATTCATTTTTGTAGCTAACTACTATTTTCTTAATTTTTTAAAACTTTTTTGGGTAGAAAAATCAACTGTTTTCTAAAAATTTTACTTTGTAGAATGAAAGCTTAATTCTTTTGCTGAAAATTCGGTTTTTTGCGTTCAAAATTTATTTCTTTGGTCCGAGAATCATTTTTGTTTGAAGATTTAACTATTTTGTTGAAAATACAATATATTCCAACTTGAAGTCTTAGGGATTCTAGGCGATTCATATTAAATTCAATAAAGTATTCCCACTCATTTTACAGTTGAACTCTTGTCTGTTTGAAGGGCCGCGAAACGTAAGCATTTGCGTATTTCAAAGCTGAAGGAGCCCCCGCCAGTACCATGAGTCGTCAAATGATTTTTGTCAAGCGAAGTTCGTTCTCTGCCCCAGCCTAGTATTGATGCGCGCGCTGTAAGCATTTATATGCATTTGCGCATGATACATGTCAGTGTTTTTCAAAGGTTTTTTTGTGTTTATGGACGGCATGACAAATATAACATTTTTTTAAAATTGCACAATTTTTAAACTGAAAATCAATATAATACATTAAAAAAACGATTCAAATATTTCGGTTTCACGAAAGACAATCCAATATCGGAAATTTAGAATCGCATATGACTAGCAAAATACATTATGCACTTGACAAATATTATTCGTACATTTATTAGTTACTTTTACGTAAAGAATATTTTCTCCGAAAAATGATATGTATTCCCATGATGACATGCTAAAATATTCAATTCAAACCAACGAGTGTTGGTTTGAAACGCCCTTCGAAACTGTTTGTAATTGGTCAGCCACTTATGCGTGGAAGACCGTACAGGGACCGTTGTGGGGGTAAGGGAACTGTGTAATTAGAAATAGCCCAGCATGGGGTCTTGAGATAGGTAAGCCTTGAAATAGGTGCGTCTTGCAATAGACAAGAGTTCATTGTTTAATTTTGCGAAGGAAAGGAAATTTGGAAGGATTATGATTACAAATAATTAATTTATCAACCCTTAACTACGAAAATAGGCTATGTCTCTTTAATTATAAATGCAATGAAACTAATTTGAATAAATAAAATTGCTTCAATGAAAAGAAATAAAGTTAAATAGATTAATGATTCTTTCTGCATCGATTTTTTTAGTAACATTTTTTTATCGAGGAGATAAATAAAATCGGCGGGGGTGTGTGCAGGTGTACGTAAGGTCAATTTGCCTCTAGGCGGGTTTTTAGAAGGCCTACAATACTTTCGCCAGCACAATATGTCCTCCGGCGAAATGCTTGGGTCATGTTGGGGTAACCAAGTAAAAGGAACAGTCATCACTGCGACTGCCTGCGATAACATAAGATATATGGACAAACTACCTTATGGCAATTGCTCTAATAAGAAAGTCTAACGACTCCTGAAGGAGGTTACGATTTTTTCCTGGTGCATTTCCGACTGGAACAAAAGTCCAGTAGCAAAAAGCAATTGCATAATTCACAATTGGTTACAACCAATAAAAATTCTGGTGAAAGCCTAAAATGAGTTTGTGCATGTTCGAAACTGGCTATTTGGTGCAAATTGTTATAATCGTTTTAGTTCAATATCTGCAAATAGACTAGTTCTGTTACAAGCAGAATAAAACGGAAATGATATACGCTTTATCTCTTTTCCAATTCCCATTTTTTAGTTGGGTGGGGGCTTGTGAATTTTTTTCCACAAATTTATCTGGAAGTGGGGGGGGGAGGGGGCTCCCATGATAATTTAAAAGAACTTTTCAAATTGAATACTATAAGACGATAAATTCCATTTTATTTATACTTTTTAATTTTAATTTTCACATTCATGAAATAACTGAAAGCACATGCATCATGTCTTACATGGGGTACAACTTTCGTAAAAACTTAATTTTTTTTAATTTTTAAAAAATTGTTTAAATTAAAAATTTTTTTTTGAATTTTTGTTTGTTTTAGGTTCAAAGTTCAACTCCTTTGTTATTAATAGTTGAAAAACTGTATTAAAAATTCAACTTTTTGTTGAAACTTCATCATTTTAGTTCTACATTCAACTGTCTCGTTACAAATTAACTTTAGGTTGAAAACTCATATTTTCGGATTGAAAATTCGACTATTTTTTAGAAAATTTATCATTTTTTCTTATAAATTCTACTAAAAAAAATTTTTTTTTCTTAGTTAATAATGATTTCTTATTAATGAAAATTCAACTATTCCATTTTCGGGTAAAGAGTGATCTTTTATAGATTAAAAATGCGTCTGTTTGGTGAAAAATTAGCCTTTTTGGTAGGAAATTCAATTATTTGGTTTGAAAAATTATCCGTTTTGTTAAAAATTCGTCTTTAATATATAAAATCAATTTTTTTAGTTCGAAATGTAACTGTAAATGTAAAATGTAAAAATGTAAAATGTGTAGTTTACAATTAATCTGTTACGATTAATGATTCAACTGTTTTGTTGGCAATTGCTCTTCTTTGGTTTAATTCATTTCTCCTTTCTTAAAAACTGTACAAATTTCTTAGAAATTTATTTTTTTTTGAAGATTTATAATTTTAGTGGAAAAACAATCTCTTTGATTGAAACTTGACCAAGTTTTTAAAATTTTATCTCTTTTGTGATGAAAATTAATTTTTTAAAGTGAAAATTTAACTATTTAATACTTAGCTAAAAATTTCTTTATTTACTTTAAAAATTCACCCATTTGGTTGACCGTTTATCTAGTTTGTAGAAAATTTGTCATATTTGGTACAAAATTAACAATGCTGTTTAAAACTTCAAAAATTTATAGTAGTAAAAAAATTATGTATCACCTTGACAATTTCTTTCTTGATTTAAAATCTAAGTTTTTAACCTTTACTTCAACTATTTGGTTGACCATTAATTTTGTGGTTTAAAATTTCATGTTTTCTAATTAAAAATTTAAATAATTTGTATATAAAATTTGACTTTCAGTTTTAGAAATTCGACAATTTGGTAGAAAATTCAACTATGTGGTATAAAAATTTAACTGTTTGGTAGAAGATCCGCTTATTTTATTGACAATTAATTTTTTCATATAAAAATAGAATTTTTTGTTTAAAATTTACATACATAATTGGAACTTTAGTAAGATTGTACAAAATTTATCATTTGTGGTAGAAAATTAATTTTCTTGGTTCTTAATCAAACTATTTGATGAAAATTTATGTTTTTTGTTAAAAATATGTTTTCGGGCTAAAACTAATCTTTTTAACTGAAAATTGAACTATTTGGTTAAAAATGAACATTTTTTGCGAAAATTTTATATTTTTGAATCAGTAATTGAAGTACTTTGTACATAAAACATTAATCTTTTTATTTTATAAATTCAAAAATTTAGATGAAAATTCAACTATGTGGTAGAAAATGTTGCAGCCGTATAGAAGTTTTGTTTAATTTATTATGAATTCATTTTTTAAAGAAAAACGTACATATTTTATTTTTGGTTAAAAATTTATTTTTTAGTTTATAAGAGCAACTATTTGGTTGACAATTTATCTAGTTTATAGAAAATTTATCATTTTTGGTATAAATTTAATATTGCTGGTTTAAAATTCAAATATTTATTTAAAAAATTATGTATTACCTTAACAATTTCTTTTTTAAATTAAAATCTAATTTTTCAACCTTTAATTCAACTTTTTGGTCGACAATTAATTTTGTGGTTTAAATTTCATGTTTTCGAATTAAAAATTTAAATAATTTGTATATAAAATTTGACTTTCAGTTTTAGAAATTCGACAATTTGGTAGAAAATTCAACTATGTGGTATTAAAATTTAACCGTTTGGTAGGAGATCCGCTTATTTTATTGACAATTAATTTTTTCAGTAAAAAATCAATTTTCTTAGTTGAAAATTAAACTATTTGATGAAAATTTATGTTTTTTGTTAAAAATATATTTTTGGGCTAAAACTAACCTTTTTAACTGTAAACTGAACTATTTGGTTAAAAATGAACTTTTTTTTGCGAAAATTTTATATTTTTGGATCAATAATTGAATTGTTTTCTATATAACACATTAGTCTTTTTATTTTAGAATTTCAACAATTTAATAAAAAATTCAACTATGTGGTAGAAAATGTTACATCCGTATAGAAGTTCTGTTTAATTTATTAACAATTCATTTTTTTAAAGAAAAATGTACCTATTTCATTTTTGCTTAAAAATTGATTATTTAGTTTATAAAATTAACTATTTGGTTGACAATTCATCTAGTTTGTTCAAAATCCGTTTTTTCGTAGGAAAGTAATCTTAAGGGTTAAAAATTCGACTATTTGGTTGAAATTAAAAAATTTATGTATTTTGTAGAAAATTTCATTTGTGATCAAGAATGGTTTTCATGATTGAAACTGTAATTATATAAATGAAAATTCAACTGCCTTGTAAAAATCTTTTTTTTTGACATTGAATTTCCTCCGTTCCGTTAAAAATTCACGTGTTTTATTGACAATTCTTTTTCTAAACTAGAAAAAAAATCTTCTTGGTTGAAAATTCATCTTTTTTACATGAATATTCTACATTTTTAACAATATTTTTTCTCTCCAATTACTAAAAAATTTTTCTTTGTTGAGAATTCAAGTATTTTATTGAAAATTTGTAATTTTTTGTTCAACTTAAATGTTTTTTATTCAAAATAAAAATCTTTCCGCGTCTAATATATCACATATTGCACTTTTTGTTTTGTTTTTATCTTCGTTTGTTAAAAATTTTCTATTACTTGTTTTAAAATTGAACTATTTTGTTAATTGATAACAAACAGTAACATTTGACCAAACACGATAGAAAGGCACGTGATTAAAACTTTAAGAAAAAATAAACCAAAAATTAGGTCCAATAATTATGAATTTCAAATTTTTTAAGGAAAATAAGAGGCCTATAGTACTTTATGTACCCGATATACAATTTTTAAAATTTTAAATTTGGGTTCTTAAATCTTGAGGGATTATCTTTTTAAATCACCTGCGGTTTAATGTCGATCAACAATAAAGAGAAAATTGAATCAACAGGTATATTGTAGCTCTATATCTTTGTGACAAACTAGTTTACCTTCTACCAGAGAAAAAATATTGCGATATATTTTTTGCACTGAAATATGACGACATGATGTATGACGTTCATCTGACAGACAGTTGGATATCAAATTTGATGGAGTGCTGATAAAATGTGTTTGTGCAACTTATATTAATCCGACCTTTGTCCTACTTTTGAGCCAAAAATCAAAGCAATCTACATTTTTATACCTCCAATAAAATGAATTTTTTTTATGTTTTTTGAAATACCTTGACATTTTCAGAAGATCTAATCCTTTGCGTGCACCAAACAGGCTTTTAGATCATGGATTTTTAAAAACTTTTTTAAACTAAAGATTTTCCTTTGAAAACATATTTTTGAAAGTGCTCACACTTTTCTTACACTTCGTAAATTTCTAAACCATCAAGGAAAATTCAAAAATGAAATACGCCGTATTTTTTGCTAATTTTAAGCTAAGAAATTTTTTTTTGCTTTTTAAAGTTCCGAGAAAAGGATGGAAACCCACCTTGAACAATGTAAAAATGAATTAAAACTTCAAATTAATTACTTGAGACGCGAAAATTTCATCCTCATTATAATTTTACCAAAAAGCTACCCTCCTACATGAGTGTATGCAGCGCAATTAATATATAAATCATGAAGTATACTAGTAAGGAGTGGTATCTCCCTATGCGTTTGGCCGGCAGAGGTGGGACAAAAACACCTCCAAGAATTATGATCAGTT
>JAAAKG020147575.1:0-32277 GCA_010014905.2 Druon quercuslanigerum
TATTAAATTGCACTAGAATATTCTATTAATAATCGCATTTATCTTTTGTAGTTTAAAATTACTTTATTTGATTAAAAATTCGTCTATTTCGTTCAAATTTGTCGTTTTTGGTTAAAATTTAACTGCTTGGTTGAAAGTTGAACTACGTTTTTAAAATTCATTTTTTCGTTGTAGATTGATCATTTTAATTAAAAATTAATTCATTTGGTTTAACAAAAATTGTGCTTTTTTGGCCAGAAAATTATTTTTTAAATTGAAATTTTTATTATTCCATTTTCTTTTTTTTCGGAAGATATATCTTTTTCGGTTGAAAGTTCATTATTTAAATAAAACTTTGTCTTTTAGTCAAGTATTTAACTATTTCGATGATCAACCTTTTTTACAAATCTACTTCGAAGAAAAGTCAACAATTTCGCATTAAAGTAATCCTTTTAAGCTCTAAATTTCTTTTCTGGCGTGCGCAATGGAAAAGAAAATGTCTCTGAACAATTTTATTTTCATAATTGATTCGTGAACCGATTTGACTTTTTTTAAAATTATGCCTAATAAAATTCCACATAAGCCGGTTTGGGTTGGTTTTAATTTTTTTTTATTCAGAAACGAAAATTAAACACATTTTTTTAGGAGAGTACCGATTTTCAAAAAATACTTAGCATTCAAATCAAAAAACCTGGAGTCAATAAAGCAACTATTCATAAATGTTTAAAAACAGTTAAGAAATTTTCCGGAAGTTTATTGAACGGAATTTTAATTTTACAAACGTAAAGGACAAATATTTGTCTATAAAATTATAATGAAATTAAAAAAAGTGTATCGTTATCAATTTTTCAAAAAAAAAGTTTTTAAATTAATTATTCACTGTTGATTAATTAATTTTGTTTAAGCCATTGATTAATAATAGATTGCAAATACCCTTAAGAAACCCTATTTTTTTCTTTTAAAATACCTAGGATAAGAAAAAAAATTTTAAACAATTTATTGTCGTAAAAACTTTATAAAAGTTTAGAAATTAGTTATTTACACTTCATTACCTTAAAAGCCCTTAAGATTAGCTTTTGAAAGCAGCCAGACATTGAATTTGTTAAATAAATTTGTTTAAACAATCATCAATTATTATAGGATGATAATTCCTGATAATTTTGTGAGATTTTCGTATAATTTTTGGCTAATTCAATAGAACTATAGCAGGTGGCACTACATCGAGGTATTAGTGTAACAAATTACAAAGTAACTAAATAAATCCTTTTCTAATACCTTAGACTTTTCTAAAGAAGAAATAAAAAATAAAGTCTGCAATAACTTTTTTTATTAAGAACACACCAGCAAAGCGTGGAGAAGTTCCGTAGTTCATAAATCCACTGCCTTTGTGATAAAGAAAATTACTACCAAAGAGAAAAGTGAGATAATATAGATCCAGCATTAAAGTAGCTTCAGATTGCTCTTTAAAAATTTTACCACTTCAGTTCTAGTGATACTTACCTCAAATTTTCCCATTCCAAAAATTTTTTTTTTTTCAATTGTCTTAAATCGAAATTTTGAATATTCATTAAATCGAATTGAATCAATATTTATTTAGAAAAAAATTATTACACAAAAAAATTGGCGAAACATCTTTTACAGCTTTATTTCAGGTTCATGTCCTCTTCTAAAAGTTATCAGAAAAATTTCAACAGTTAAATCCTCCTCGATAATAATTATTTCAACGTCGTGGAAATAAAGCTTTCTCCACTTAAAAAGGAAAATTTTTAGCTAAATTATTTGGTGCATATTTTGTTCTGGTAAAACAATTATCATGTATTTCTCTTATCATTAGGAATATCGATTTTGGTACCAATTTTTAGGTCAGTTTACGTTCGTTATTCAGTTTATTTTTAAGCTTTTAATTTTGACGTTTTTCTTTTAGGTTTATTTTTCAAAGTTTGATTTTCACCCTGAATTCTCATTTAATGAATCTGCCTAGAATTCTCCCCTGATACCCAAAACCTCTGATCTTTAGATCGAAAATCTCCAAGAAAGTTTGGAAAGCACATCTGTTTTTTATTTCTCGTCTGTCCCCTGTCCATCTTCACATACGATTGATGAAAGTCAAGGCTCATCTTTTACGACCGCAAACGAAATGACGACGAAATCGGAAAAGTTTAAAGGAAAATGTTTATACTGAATCCTCTCCAGGACTCAGCAGAAGAGATTTTCCACCGAATGATTGGTTTTCGTAACATAAAAATTCAATTAAAGGTGTTTTTCGATCAAAACTGAAAGTTCGTGATGCACTGACTCGTAGCGGTAAGTGCCCAATTAAAACAGTTGGAAAGCTCAAAGGCTAAATAATTACGACTTCCGATGTAGACTCATTTGTTAAAAAATTGTATTTCAAAATTAAAATTGTATTGATCAAAAAATTTAATTTTTAATTTAAAATTCTTCGATTAAAAACGATTATTAATTATTACGTTGAAACAAGATTTATAATTTTTTCCTTTTTTAAATTTATTTCTGCTTTTAACTGCATTTCAGTTTAGGTGGATAAATTTCTGCCTGACTCTGACAGGTTCGTTTATCATAAATACAAGATTTTAAGTTTGCATGTGCACCCTTAATCCATTTTGATAACTCTCAACTTTGAATCTTCCCAATTATCAAGGGTCGATCTTATCTTTGTTCAACTCCACTTGCATGTTTGTTTGAATTTCAAATGTCTTTATGAACTATGCATGTGGTTCTAGCGCACGAAATCACTTCTGGTACTTTTGATTATGTGTAAATTCTAAATTTATAACCCAAAAATATTTATGGAATAATAAATGCTTTGGAAATTATTTAACAAAAATATTATGAGAGAAAAAAATATTTTAAAAATACAGCAATTTCCTGAAAAATAAAGTTCAGAAGGCTATTAAAACTTATTCTTTAATATAAAATCAAATACCCACAACTCCTATCCTTAACGCTCCTTTTCCCATCTACACTGCTTCTTTTTTTCCTCGTATCTAATTTTTTTGTCTCCCTTACCATTTCCTTGCACTCTCCTCCAAATTTTTCTTACCGTTTCTACGTACTCCTCTCCTTCCTCTCTCTCTCTCTCGTCTCTTTCTTCCTCGCATCTCATTTTTTCAGCCTCCCTTATCCTATGGTTTCACTCCTCTCCTCATTATTATTACTTTTACACACGTCTGTCCTTTCCCTTCACCAACGTTTTTAACACCAGTAGAGTCCCCACATATCGTCTTATACTCATCTCTTCTAGTCCCGGGTGATGGTTTTTTTCTCAAAACTTCATTTACTTCCAAACCCTTTTCTTTTTCGTTCCGACACCATGAATTTTCCTATTTCTCTTTCTATTCGACCCTCTTCTTGTACCTTCGCCCGTCATCTTAACACCTCTAAATTACCTACTTTCGCTTATTTCTCTTACTTAACACTTCTTTGTTTCTTCTCTCACTATAGCTCTTTAATTCTCAACCCTTTCCTTTTAATTCCTTATCTTCCTCTCCTTATCAACATTACCAATTCTTCTGAATAAAACTGTTACTCTAACTTCATCGTTCTCAATTCCCCGTGAACCTTTCTTTCCTCAAGTCTCTTTTCCCCTTCTAATCATTTTCCTCTTTTCCTCTTTACTGTTCTTTTTAATTCACACCTGCACCTTTCCCTTTTATTCCCACCCCATAACCTATTAATTATCCTAAATTACCTTATTACCCCTATTAGCCCTAATTTCCTTATTTTTCTTTTAAACAAGTCTAGTTAAGACCAATAATTTCCCTATTAACTCTTCTTACTCTTATTTCACACCTCTCCATTTCCCTTTCCTCTAAAAGTCATTATCTCATACCCCTTTTACATGTAGCTTACATTTTCTTCTCCACATAACCATTACCTCTTCCTTTTTCTATCGCTCCTTTCTTATTCTGAGCTCTTTCGTTTTTCTTCTAATCACTTCTTTATTTCAGTACTCACCTTTACGCTATCTCTCATGCACTTTCTATTACCTTTGATATTCACCCCTCCCAGTTTTCCATAACCTCTCATCTTAACATCAAATATTTTCATACCCTATACCCCTTAAACCTTATTTTCCTCACCAATCCCTTCAATTTGAACCTACTTCCTTTTTCTCCTGTCACAACGACTATTCACGACAACCTTTACCCTAACTTTCTGTTTCCTTCCTTTCAATCTTCTCCTTCTACTTTCTATGTACCATTTCTCCTTTTTCTTTACTTCCCTTCTTAGCAGCAATAATTTTCCTAACATCGCTTATTCCTCTCGTTTCACTTCACTCCCCTTCCTTTTATATCTTTTATTATCTCTTATTTCTACCCCTATTCCCTTACATTTTCCTTTCTCTATCACCGATAACCTTTTTTTTCCTTACAGGTTCTCACCCCTTTCAACCTCTTTTTTTTACCTCAACACTTCTTTTCAATCCAATTTTCACTCTTTCGTACTATCCAAACCTTACTTTATAACCCTTTCTCTTTCCCTTTTCTCATTCCTTCCCATATTCCCTTACATTTTTTCTTCTACATCACCGATAACCTTTACTTCCCTTACAGCTTCTCTCCCCTTTCAACCTCTTTCTGTTTTCACCTCAACACTTCTTTTCACTTCAATTTTCACTCTTTTCTTGTATCAAATCCTTACCCCATAAACCTTCCTCTTTCCCTTCTCTTATTCCTTTTCATATTTCCTTACATTTTCCCTTCTCCATCACCGATAACCCTTTCTTTCCTTACAGCTTCTCACCCCTTTCAACCTCTTTTCTTTTTTTACTTTAAAACTTCTGTTCAATACAATTTTCACTCTTTGCTACTATCCAATTCTTACCCCATAACCCTTTCTCTTTCGCTTCTCTTATTCCTTCCGATATTCCCGTGCATTGTCCCTTCTACATCACCGATAACCCTTTCTTTGCTTACAGCTTCTCACCCCTTTCAAATTCTTTTCTTTTTTCACCTCAACACTTCTTTTCAATACAATTTTCATTCTTTTCTACTATTTAATCCTTACCGCAAAACCCTTCCCCTTTTCCTTCACTACCCATCTTTATACTGCTGATTTCCCTAAATTCGCCTTCTCCTTATATTTTTCTTATCTATTCCCATTTTCCCTTTTTTTTAAAACTGATTATCCCTTACCCTTTTCCATAATCTCTTACATCATTCCCTGCTCATACTCCTTACGCTTTCCTTTTTTCGCGACTCCTTTAATCTTTCAAGCTTTTACCTTTTTCTTTCACTCACCACTCCTTTACATTACAATATTAACTTTTTCTTTTAATTCCCTTCACATGACCCTTCTAATTAATTTTTTTTACTCCCACTCCCCATGTCCTTTTACCTTACTTCTTAACACGACTTGTTTCCCTACCAGGTAATCTTCCTCTCATTTCACACATCGGCATTTCAGTTTTTTCTGAGAGCTATTATCCCTTACATCTCTCCATAATCCCTTATGTTTGCCTCTCCACCACTAACTTAAGCCTTTTATTCGCACCCTTTCTTATTCTTGCCATTGTTATTGATTCATCTAACCTCCGTCCCTTCTCTCAATTTTTCCCTACCCCGCCTCGTCTACTATCTCACCCCTCCCTTTATTCTATCTTCTATTTTCTCTTTCCTCTCATGACTTTTCTCTCAATCCACTAAAAAAATTACATATCAACAATATAGACGAAGTTTACTTTCCAATAATAATTTTCAAACATTTAAATATCTAGTAAGCATAAATTTTTGTAGTCTAATATTTATATTTTTTACACAAGAGATAGTTTTGAATTTGCTTGTTCCTCTTCGGTTTTGGGCAGACATGTCGGTGTTTTTCTTCCGGCTGCACAACCTTCGCCGGCAGGCGGAGGAGGATCGAAAGAAAAAACAGAAACGAGGAGGACAAGGAGGCCAAAGAGGGACCAACTGCGGGGACCAACCCCAACCCACTGCGGGGTCCATGCAGTACTCAAACAAAATTCACAGGGGTCCCAGCAAACTTTTTGAAAGAGCTCCTCTTCAGCCAAGTGATTCCCTAGACGAAATTGCTTTTCAAATTCCAAGGTAAGACTTCTCACTGCATGCGCTTTTATTCTCGATTTTTGCCTCCTTTCAGGGTTTCGTAGCTCTAAAAAAAGCCCTTTTATTTTTAGTAAGAGGTAAGGAAAGGAAGGGTGGAGTGAAAGAAGCGTTTGGGCAATAGGAGAGGGGAAAGTAGGAAAACGGGTATATGATTGGTTGCGTGAGGAGTGGGGAAGGGATACTACAAGAGGATTGGATTAGGACCGAAGAGAAGGAGGGGGAGGAATATCAAGAGAGAAGAGACTCGAACGACTCAATTCACGTCTTAATAGTTACATTTATTACATTTATAGTTACATTTACATATTCTTTAAAGTTTCTGCTAAAAAATCATTTTATGAGTTTTATCGAGATGTAACCATTTCCAAAAAAATCTCTCACTCTGGAAGAGCCTCGGCGGCCTATGCGGTGACCACTAGCCTAGAAAGGGAGTTGTTCATCTCCGGAGAGTCGTGGGACCGGTGCCTCTAGAGAAAAAGGTTCACTAAGTACTTAAAGCTGTTGCTCTTGGTGGTTCGGAACCCACCTTAAACTGTAGGTCCCCCTCCTACCACTCAGTAAGTGTGTGGGGGGTATGTAAAGAAATTTGAAAGAAGGTACAGGAAAAATTTTAACACGTTTAGGGGTACTCATTAGAAGCTTTCCATATTAGGAAAGAGCAAGAGATGATTTGTATGACACTTTTGTATATGCGATAACTTTTTTTGTAACGTTCTTTTGGCATTTTTCGTTGTTTCCGAGAAAAAGTAAAAATTTTAATTTAAAAAAATAATTTTTCAAATAAAATGATCCCAAACTTTTGTTTGGTCAATTTAAAGAGCAATATTTTCCACGTCGAATAGAAAAATAAAATCATTAATACCTATGCTTGTTCGAAAAATACTGCATTAAAAAAAAAAAGTGTGTTTTATTTTTTGAGCTGAAAATCCTCGACTGTTCGGTTACCTTCGGTTATCGAAATCCCCAATTAATCTAAACAAATCGGAGTAATCCACTTGTAATTCAGAGTAATCCACCAAAATCCAGGGTAATTAATTTGTGAACAAAGTAATTTGAAGACATTTATGTAATGCAAGTAATTATTACTTTGTAGTTTTTGAGCACTTTTTTATAATAAATTTTCTGATCTGAAAATTAAACTAATCCTCCTGAAAATAAAAAAAAGAATCCCACGACTAAATCTGGACAACCACCATGAAATTTTCTTATTGCAATTAGAAAAAAGTTTTCAAAAAAATCTAAAAAAGAACAGAAAAAAATTTATTTTACAAGATCCCTTGTTAAGGCAAGAAAAGAAATTGAGCAGGCAGGAACAGCATCGAAACCATAATGCTCTCTCCCAGACACCCGAGAGTAAGGTCAAAAGTGTCTTTATTAAATTATCTTAAATTGTCTTAATATTCTAATTCTCGGTTGTCAGGGAGAGAGCATCGTAGTTTCATTGTAGTTCCTGCCAGCTCAAAATTTTCGTTTTCTTTTTTTATACAAATTTCGTCATTGGATTCTTTTTTTTTTATTTTCAGGAATTCTGTACATTCTTCCATTTATCGTTAAGAGTTTATTTTGCTGGAAAACTAATCTTCTTGGTAGAAAATTCAATTGCTTGACTAAAAGTCGAACTGCTTTCATAAAAATGCATTTTTTGTTTGGAGATGCATTATTTCATTTAAAAATTCATTTTTTTTGTTTTAAATGTTTTTTGTTCATTAGCTGAAAAAGCAACTATTTGGCTGAAAATGTAATGGCATGTTTGCAAATTTCTGTATTTTCTTTAAAATTTATCCCTTCTGTTAAAAAATTATTTTATTAGTTTTGAATTAAATATTTAGTTGAAAATTATTCTGCTTTCAAGAAAATTCAACAATTTGGTTAACAACTTAACAATTTTTTTAAACGTTCTATTTTTTTTCTTAATTTTTTTTTTAAATTGATGATGTAAATTTTCGATTTTTCGTTGAAAATTTATCTTATTTAGTTAAAAGTTCATATATTTTAATTGAAAATTCTTTTTTTTTAGTAGAAAATTTATCTTTTTAGTTAAAAATTTATATTTAGGATTGAATATTCTACTATTGAATTGAAAATTATTCTATTGTTAAAATTTGAAAAAAGTTGTAAAAAGCGTCCTTTGTGGTTAAAAGGTCCACCTTTATGTTAAAAATTCCTCTTTGTGCTTGATAATTCAACTATTTGAACTATTTTTTCAACAATTAATCTTTTTTGGTTAAACAATAATTTCCTTGTTTAAAATTATTAATTTGAAAAGATTATTTTTTGTTTATTATTTATAATTTAATTACATAATTTATTTGCTTAGATGAAAAAATAACTATTTTGTTCAAAAAAATCATTATTTTCAATAGAAAAATTATTTTTTAATTTTGTTGAACAGCGTTATTTTTTAGTTTAAAATTCGTCCTTTAGTTTAACGATTAAGATATTTTCTGAAAAATTTGTCTGTTTTTGTTAGATTATACGCTTTTGTTATTTCAAAAATAAATATATTAAGTTTAAGTATCAGCAAAAATATTTTTGGACTAAATTTATTCATTTCGGATAAAAATTAATTTCTTTGTAAAATATTAGACAATTTTACTAAATTTAATTTTATAGTTTAATATTTTTTATTTTATTCAAAAATTCATCTCTTTGGTCGAGTATTTAAATTCTTTTTTAAAAGTGTATGAGATCTTGATAGAAAAATTATTTTTTAAATTAAAATTTAAGAATTCTAGTTGCAAATTCCTTATTTTAAATCAAAGTTCATCTTTGGTTGAAAATGAAATTTTTTGTTTAAAATTTGTTCTGTTTTGGTTGAATATTATTTTTTACCACAAAATTTAACTATGCAATCTTGGTAAAAAAATGATCTTTTTTATGTGAAAATAAAACTATATTTTTAGCCTAGAATGATATATTTGTTTAAAAAAGTATTCTGAGACCATCGCCTAGACTTTTCTTCCAATTTTTCCTGATTTGAATTTAAAAAGAAGCAAAATTTTCAGTTCTTTTTTGCCTTGTAGGATCCTCTATCGAAGTATGCAATATCAAAGTCACGATCGGCTTCTACTTTGTGGAAAATCAAATTAGGTACAGGGAAGGAAATTGGTAGTGTCCCACTTTATGAAAAATAGCGTCTTTTCTACTCCTTTCACTCGTCCTTTTAGCGATGGTTCTATGAGGGTCTTTGGATGAAAGCCACTATGCTTCCAAAATTTTTTCTTTTCTCCTGTCCATTTGCTCTTTTTGCTAGAAAGTTAATGGTTCGACACACTTCAGGGGTCCGTTCCGCTCCGAATAATTCCCATCCAACTTTTGTGAACATCGTGCATCTAATCCTCTCCCAATTCAGAATTGGAACGAGAAATGCGCAGAATGAGGATAGAACTTAATCTTTTATTCGGATTTCCTTGAACAGGAGGGGTCGTGGGTCAAGATGTCAACGGTAGCTGAATGGCGTCTCACCTCTCAAGGATAAGAAGGGACTACTCTCAAAATAAATGTGATCTTTCTTCAACTTGGGCAGATGGCGAAATTGTAGCCACTTTGGAGACAGTGTGAAAAGATCACGAAAATAATGAGGAAATCGTGAAAAGAATTTTGTGAGCTCGAATATAGGAAGCGCGAGACGCTTTTTATATTTAGTGCTTAGTAGTTTCGTACTTTCAATTTTTTCCTCTTTTTCTAATAGAAAGTCAAATTGGGCATCGCACGTCGACTAAAGAAAATTTTGTAGCCTATTAAGATGTTAAATAAGTCGTTAAAATCTCCCCCTCTCATATTTTTCCTCCCCTACTTCTTCCTCATCCTTAGTGTCCTTATGCTACTTCTTATTGTTTCTAATAATTCCCCCTTAAGCCATCTCCCCCTGTTTAACACTTCCACAAGTTTCCTGCCCCTCATTGCCCCTCACTGCCCTTTTTTCCTACCATCATTTTCCATCACTTTGCCTCCAATCACTTTACCTACTTCTCCGCTCTTTATTTCATCGCACTTCTCCTAGTTCCCTTCCCCTCATTGCCCCTCACTGCCCTTTTTTTCCTACCATAATTTTCCATCACTTTGCCTCTACTCACTTTACCTATTTCTCTGCCCTTTATTTCATCTTACTTCTCCTAGTTTCCTTCCCCGCATTGCCCCTCACTGCCCTTTTTTTCCACCCATCGTCTTCCATCACTTTGCCTCCACTTATTTTACCTATTTCTCCGCTCTTTATTTCATCTCACTTCTCCTACTTCCCCTTATTTCCCCTAATTTTAACACTGTATTTTCTTTTATTCCTCTGCTTATTTCCCCTAATTTCCCTTCCATTCTTTTCCTTCATTATTATATCATTAAATAAATTTCCAAGAAATGTTCCCAAGAGAATCTGAAAGATTTTATAGCAATTTTATTTTAGTTTTGCAGAATATTTTAAAAATTTTGGGGAAACTTCTACTTAATTTAAAAATACATATGTAAAAGATTTAGAAATTTTAAAAATTTGTTTTAAGAGAATATTTAAAAAGATTTCAATATCAATTTTTTAAAGTTTCAAAAACGATAAAAACATTTGTTTAAATAGCTCTGGGGAAATTTTAAACTTTTAAATTTTTCGAGAGAATATTTAAAACGATTTCTAAGAAATACAAATTTTCCGTAAAAGAATCTGGTACATTTTAAAGCAATTTAATTATCTTATTCCGATTTCAACAAAAGATAAGTAGCTTTATATAAATTTTTAAATTTTTCTAAGGGCTGAAGATATGTTCTTAATATGCCTAAGAAAATTTGAAATAATTTTTATTTTGCCAAAATGTATATCAAGAGAATACTTATAAAAATTTTAAAACATTTACAACATTTCCAAAAAAAATTTCAAAGAGAATCTGGAAGATTTTACAGCCATTTTAAACAAAATTCTCTGAATCTTTGTAAAATCTTACGAAATTTTCAAATTGTTTAAAATTATATTTAAAAAGTTAAAAAGATTTTTTAAGCTAATTTTAAAAAAGATTGAATTTTCCGAGAATATTAAAAAAGGGTTTAAAAATATAATAATGAATTTCCAAAATTCTCGAAAAAAAATCTGAGAGATTCCAAGGAAATTTCATTATTTTTTTCTGATTTTGAACAAAAAAATTAGCGACTTTTCAAACACTTTGAAAGGCTTCATAAAGTAAACACATTTACAAAAGATTTCTAAGAAAATTTAAATTGATGGTCATTTAGCAAAAACTTATTTCAAGTTAATATTTGAAAAGAATCTCGAAGATTCTTAAATTTATTTAGTTTTGCAAAATCTTTTCAAAATCTGAGGAAAACTTTTACTTAATTTAAAAATACAAATGTTAAAGGTTTAGAAGTGTTTAAAAGTAAGAGAATATTTAAATAGATTTCAAAAGAAATTTTTTAAAGATTAAAAAAAGTTAAAAACATTTGTTTAAAGATATCTGGGAAAATTCTATACAAATTTACAAAAGATTTCTAGGAAAATTTAAATTGATGGTCATTTAGCAAAAACTTGTTTCAAGTTAATATTTGAAAAGAATCTCGATGATTCTTAAATATATTCAGTTTTTCAAAATCTTTTCAAAAACTTTAGGGAAAATTCTACTTAATTAAAAAAAACATATATAAAAGGTTTGAAAGTTTTAAAAAGTCAATTTTAAAAGACTATTTAAAAAGATTTCAAAAGAAATTTTTCAAAGTGTTAAAAAAGACAAAAAAAATTTGTTTAAAGATCTCTGGGAAAATTTGTAACGATTTCTATTTCGTCAGAACATATTTTAAAAGAACATTTTAAATCATTTTAGAGAATTTTACAATATGTCGAAAAAATGTGCAAAAAAGAATTTAAAATATTTCATAGAATTCTTTTTTATTTTTAGAATATTTGGAACACTTTTGGAATAGTTTGAATCATTTTGCAAGATTTTAAAGCTCAGAAGAGGGTTTAGAAGTATGTTAAAGTTAATTTCAAGAAAAAGTTAATTTTGAGGGAATATTTAAAAAGATTTCTAAGAAATAAAAAAATTCCGTAAAAGAATCTGGAAAATTTTGGGACAATTTAATTATCTTATTCTCATTTCAAACAAAGATAAGTAGTTTTATAAAATTTTTTAAAATTTTTTCAAGGGCTGAAGATATTTTATTTATGATTTCTAAAAAAATTCGAAATGATTTTTTTTTCAAAACGTATATGAGGAGAATAGTTACCAAAATTTTAAAACATTACACAACATTTCCAAAAAAAATTTGAAAGAGACTCTGGAAGATTTTCTAGCCATTTTAAAACAATTTTCTGAATTATTTTAAAATCTTACGAAATGTTCAAATCCTTTAAAATTATATTTAGCATGTTTAAAAGACTTTTTCAGGTAATTTTTAAAAAGATTTAATTTTCAGAGAATATTTAAAAAGGGTTTTAAAAGATTTCAATTAGATTTACAAAATTTTCGAATAAAAATCTAATAGATTCCAAGGAAATTTCATTATTTTTTTCTGATTTGAAAGAAAACAATTAGCGACATTTTAGATACTTTAAAAGGTTTTAAAAACATAAACACATTAACAAAAGATTTCTAGGAAAATTTAAATTGATTGTCATTCGGCAAAAACTTGTTTCAAGTTATTATTTGAAAAGAATCTCGAAGATTCTTAAATTTATTTAGTTTTGCGAAATCTTTTCAAAATTTGAGGGAAACTTCTACTTAAGTAAAGAATACTTATGTTAAAGGTTCGGAAAGGATGAAAAGTTTATTCTAAGAGAATATTTAAAAATATTTCAAAAGAAATTTTTCAAACTTTCAAAAAAGGTTTTATACCCATTTAAAAAAAATATTCTGAATATTTTGGAAATCTTACGAAATGTTCAAATCCTTTAAAATTATATTTAGAAAGTTTAAAAGATTTTTTAAGGTAATTTTAAAAAAAGATTTAATTTTCAGTGCATATTCAAAAAGGGTTTTAAAATATTTCAATTGGATTTCCCATATTCTCGAAGAAAAATCTGATAGACTGCTAAGAAATTTAATTATTTTTTCCTGATTTCGAAAAAAAAAAATTAGCAAATTTTTACACTTTTTGAAAGGTTTCAAAAAGATAAACACATTTGCTAAAGATTTCTAGGGAAACTTGAATTGATTGTCAGTTGGTAAAAACTTTTTTTAAGTAAATATTTAAAAAGAATCTCGAAGATTCTTAAATCTACTTTTAAATACATTTAGAATCTTTAAAATTTTTAAAAAGGTTGTTTTAAAAGAGAGTCTGTTTTGAGGAATCATTTAAAAAGATTAAAAAATTTTATTCATTTTGTATAATTTCGAACAACAAAATGAATATCTTTTTAAAAACTTTGAAAAATTTCAAAAATATAAACACATTTTCTTAAGATTGCTAGAAAAATTTTAAACGTTTTTTATTTGGCCACGTTTTTTTAAAGAAAATATTTTAAAATATTTTAAAACGTATCCACAGATTTCCAAAATTCCAAATTTTTTAATTTTGCAGAAAGTTTGAAACTTTTTAGGAAAAATTCTAATCAAGAATTTAAAAAAAAAATTTGTTATAATTTTTAATTTTAAAATCTATCTTCAAAAAATGTAAAACAAATCTAGATTTTTCATAATTTTTCAACCAAAATTTATAAGCTTTTTATGAATTTTGAAATGTAACAAAATAATAATAAAAAGTACCTAGGAAAATTTCAAATAATTTTTTTATTTGAAAAATTAATTTTAAGAGAAAACTGAAAAAAGTTCATAAATTGTCAAGAAAAAAAATCTGGGAGACTTTAAAGCGATTTTCTTTATTTTACAGGTTTTGAAAAAAATTGTACAAACAAGTATTTCCAGAAATTTAGAACAGAATTTAGATTTATGATGATTTCGAACAAAAAAAGTATAGGCTTTTTGGGGATTTTAAAATGTTTCGAAATACTACAAATATTTTTGTAAGATTCCTTGCAACATTTTAAATTACTTTTATTAACAACAATTATTATGAGAAGATATTTAAGCAGACTGTAAAATTTTCTTTAAAAATTCCAAAATTTTTCAATAAGAATATCCAAGATTTTATGACCATTTTGAAAAATTTTCTCAACCTTTTTAAAATCTTACGAAATGTTTGAATCCTTTAAAATTATATCTAGAAAGTTTAAAAGATTTTTTAAGTTAATTTTTAAAAAGATTTAATTTTTAGAGGATATTTAAAAAAGTTTTTCAAAAATATTTCAATTCGATTTCCAAAATTCTCAAAGAAAAATCTGAGAGATTCCAAGGAAATTTAATTAATTTTTTCTGATGTCAAGCGAAAAAATTAGCGACTTTTAAAACGTTTTAAAAGGTTTTAAAAAGATAAACAAATTTGCTAGCAATTTCTAGGGAAACTTAACTTGATTGTCATTTAGCAAAAACTTGTTTTAAGTAAATATTTGAAAAGAATCTCGAAGATTCTTAAATCTATTTTTAAACTTTTTAAAAAGGTTGTTAAAAAGAGAGTTATTTTTGAGCAAATACTTAAAAAGATTTATGAATATTTCGAAAGTTTCCCAAAATTGTATTTTTAGAAAAAATTCTGATTAAGAATTTTTCCAAAGAAATTTTTTTTAATTTTTAATTTAAAAATATATTTTCGAAAAATGTACAACAAATGGAGATTTTTATAATTTTCCACCAAAAATTTAAAAGCTTTATATGAATTTCAAAATATAATAAAATAATAATCAAAAATTACCTATTAAATTTAAAATAAGTTTTAATTTTGAAAAATTAATTTTAATATAAAACTAAAAAAATTTAAAAATTGTCAAGAAAAAAATATGGAAGACTTTAGAGCGATTTTCTCTACTTTACAGGTTTAAAAAAAATGATACAAAAAAATTTAGAAAAATTTAGAACAGAATGTAGATTCATAATGATTTCGAACAAAAAAAGTATAGGCTTTTTGGGGATTATATTTAAGCAAATTTAGAAAAGAAATTTTTAATTCCAAAATTGTTCAATAAGAATATTCAAGATTTTATGGCCATTTAAAAAAAAAAGTCTGAATCTTTTTAAAATCTTACGAAATCTTTAAATCCTTTAAAATTATATTTAAAAAGTTTAAAATATTTTTTAAGGTAATTTTTAAAAAGATTTGATTTTCAGAGAATATTCAAAAAGGGTTTAAAAATATAATAATTTGATTTCCAAAATTCTCGAAAAAAATATGAGAGATTCCAAGGAAACTTTATTATTTTGTTCTGATTTTGAACAAAAAAGTTAGCGACTTTTTAGACATTTGAAAAGGTTTAAAATAGATAAACACATTTATTGAAGATTTTTAAAAAATTTAAATTTATTGTCATTCAGCAAAAACGTATTTCAAGTAAATATTTGAAAAGAATCTCGAAGATTCTTAAATCTATTTTTAAAGACATTTAGAAGCTTTAAAATTTTTGAAAACGTTGTTTTAAAAGAGAGTTATTTTTGAGGAAATATTTAAAAAGATTTAAAAATATTTTGAAAGTTGTCCAAAATTGTGTCTTTAGGAAAAATTTTGATTAAGGATTTTTCCAAACAAATTTTTTTTAATTTTAAATTTAAAAATATATTTTCCAAAAATGTAAAACAAATGTAGATTTTTGATTATTTTCCACGAAAAATTCATAAGCTTTCTATGGATTTTAAAATGTAATAAAATCATAATAAAAAGTACCTAATAAATTTAAAATAATTTTTTACTTTGAAAAATTAATTTTAAGAGAAAACTAAACAAAAGTTCATAAATTGTCAAGAAAAAAAATGTGGGAGACTTTAGAGCAATTTTCTTAACTTTACAGTTTTTAAAACAAAATTTAAAAAAAGTATTTCCAAAAATTTAGAACAGAATAAAGATTTTTGATGATTTCGAACAAAAAAAGTATAGGCTTTTTGGTGGTTTTAAAATGTTTTGAAATATTACAAATGTTTTTTAAGATTCCTGGGAACATTTTAAATCATTTTTAATTTAAAAAAATTATTATAATAAGGTATTTAAACTGACAATAAGACATTTTTAAAAATTCAAAAATTGTTGAATAAGAATATCCAAGTTTTATGGCAATTTTTTGAAAATCATACCAAAACTTAGATTTTTGGTAACTCCGATTAAAAAGTTTAGAAGATTTTATATGTGTTAAAAAGGATTCAAAAGAGCAAAAAAAATTAATTGCGATTTTTTAAATTATTTGAAACAATTGTTTATTTTAAACAATTATTACAATAAGAGTATTAAAAAGGATTCCAAAAGGGTTTAAAATTTTTCAAAAAATGTGAAAAATAAATATCGAAGATTTTAAGGATTTTTTTTTAATTAGGCAGAATTTGTTTTGAATTTCAGGAAAAATATTTGACATAAGAATAATAGTATACACAAGAACTTGCGCAAATTTTATTTATGTAACTGATAATACTCATTTCCTTGTTCTGAGATCTCAGAATCTAATTGTAGCACGAATTTAAGTATTTTAGAAAATTTCACAAATAAATAATTATTAGAATGCCTTATTTTTTTACTAAAAATTTCAAAACTTGCAGATTTATAAAGTTAAAGATTACAAAAGGAAATGTGTTGACAAAAATTTTTTGTGAATTTTTTGCATCTATGGGCCTATTGTTATAGTGAGAACAATGATGGCCATGGATCTAAACCACTGTTCAATTATACATACAGAGGACGAAACTCTAGAGATTAACAGAGAGAACATTGTAATCATTTTACGTTTAATTACCTTAAATTTAAAGACGATGTTGATTGTAACATTATTTTCTCAAAAATAAGACAAAAGCTTAATTAAATTAATAAATAAATACATTTATTAATTAAAAATAATAATATTAGTCTTTTAATACATGGGTGATCCTATATATTACAATCACTGTTGATAGAAACAATTCTCTTTGCAAAAGTATTTCAGAAATTTTTTTATCCAATCTATTTATTGGTACTAGAACCAGAATTTTTAAAAGTATATGGTCTTGTAAAATATTTTTAGAATTTTTTTAAAAATTTTTTGCTATGCTCATCGATTATTTTTCAGAATCTGCATTTCTACAAAAATAAGTATTCGAACATTTGGTTTACATTTGGTGTTAGAACGAGCAATTTTTAAAGTATATGGTCTTGAAAATATTTTTATAATTAAAAAAAAAAATTTTTTGCCTTGCTCATCGAATATTTTTCAGAATCTGCATTTCTACAAAAATGAGTATTCGAACAAAAATAATGTATAATAATTTATTTATACATTAAATAAAACATTGCTTAATTCAAATTTAATAACATAATTTCCAAATTTAAAAATGATCCCCATTAAAACAAATGGATACCCTATGGTTTTTGTGGTTGCTCAATTTAAAGTTATACTATTGTGAAGAGTTAAAATTGAAAATTCTTTAATTTAAAATTTTTTTTCGATTAGTAATTTTGAAAACTTGTGATTGAATATCAATTAATTTTAAATATAAACATTTAACATTCCTAAATTTCTAAGATTTATGACGCGAAATGTTTATAGTGTAAAATGATGTCATTTTTTATCAGAAAAAAAAGAATTTTTTTTAAGATTCCTGGTAAAATTTGGTTATCATTATTATTTTCGATTGAATATTTAAAAATATCCCAAAATCCCCGGAAAAACCTGGATGATTTTAAAGCATTTTTTTTAAATTTTGCCGATTTTCTTTCAAATTTTAGGAAAATTCAAATCAATTGGAAAGATATTTAGAAGGTTTTGTATTTCAAAAACATAAAAAAATTGTTTTGAAGTTTTCTATGAAAATTTAAAACGATTTTTATTAACAAAAAATATATTTTAAAAGAATAGGTTGAGATTTTTTTAAACATTTCAAAAGATTTCCAAGAAATTTTCTTTAAAAACTCTGGAATATTTTTTAAAAATGTATCAAGAGGGTTAAGAAGATTAAAAAAAATTATTTTAAAAGAGATTTAATCTTAAGGAAATATTCAAAAAGATTTAAACAGTTTTCTAAAGATTTCTAAAATTTTCGATGATAATATTTTCTCAAAATTTCTAAGAAAATTTAAAATCAGTTTTATTTTTGCAAAATTTATTTTAAGAGAATGTTTTACAAGATTTTAAAAGATTCCTAAAAAATTTTTTTTTAATTATCTAGACGATCTGTGGCAATTTTTTAGTTCTGCAGAAACTTAAAAAACTTTTAGGAAACATTTGAATCAATTTTTGCTTTTTTCGTTCGTCAGAAATTCGTCTTTAAAAAAAATTTATAAAATTTTTCAGATTATCATTATTCTTTAGATTTTCATACCAAATAATTTAATGCACAATTTTTTTTATTTTTGACACTTTATACAGGAAATGGGTACTTTTATTAAAAGAACATTGTATTTAATAATATATAAAAATTATCATTTGACTTCGAAAATTACATTTATAATTTTGAACAGTTTTAGATTTGTTTAGTTTTTTATTGGAAATTGATATTTTTTTAAACTAAAATACAAAATGTCGATAGTCGATTTCTTGTACAAAAATATTATTAATTAAATCTGAAGGTAAGATATAAATTTTTATAATTAATTAAGAATATTAACCTTGCTCTTTATTTTCATTATTTTCGACAATAAATACTATGAAATACACAAATTTTATATCCACATTATTTTTCTATTTTCGTATAAACAAATCGTTACATAATTATGGATTTGCGCCTGCAGCACTATATAAAGCAAATGAGCAAAAACCCTTTTCAAAGCAGTAATTGTGTTACGTAATCCGGTCAACTTTTATAATTCGTCGCTTTTCGTTCTACGAATGCTGAGGTCATAAACCCGTATAATTGAAATCAATTTAGGTTTTTACTCCTTTTAGAGTATGGCCGACTTTTCACAGTGATACTGTTTATTTTTTTTATTTTTTAAATAACAGATATAAAATAGAAGAACCTTTTAAAAATAATAATAATATTTATGAAAATCGACAAAAACCTTCTATTTCCATTACCTCACTCACTTTATATCCTCTCATTTTCACTCTACAACTTTCCTTCCCACACTGTGCAACCCTTCATTAATCCCAGCTTTCATCCTTTTCTTCCCTTTTCTGCCTCATCTACTTTTCCTTTTTCAAACTTCCATAAATTGGTTCGCCACCGATCGCACCCCCAAATTTTCACACCTCTTCACTTATCTTGCTGGTCCCTCATCTACGTCCCATCGCCTAACATTCTTTAAATCCGTCACTTCTACTTTGCATATCCTTACTTTCCCCACTTGTTCCTTCGCCACTTCCCTTTCCCACACATCACTCACTTACACACTTTCCGGTTCTTCCTAACCCCTCACATTCCACTCTTCCAATCCCATCATTTCCTTCACTTCTCTATCCTCTACTTCCTTCAATTCCACTCCTATAACTCTCTTACTTCTCCTCTCTTCCTCCCCTAACTTCTCCCTCATCTACTTTCCCTTTTCTTAATTCCTCTACTTTTATTGCCCTCGCATTCCAATCCTTCATATTCTCATTCCCTACATTTCTCTTACTCCTCCTTTACTTCTCCTACTTTCTGCTTCCTTATTTTCGTTTCTCTGTATCTCCTTTCTGCACTTCTGTTCCACATCCATACTTTCCATACTACATCTCCCTTTCCTTACTTTCCTATCTTCTACCTTCCCTCTCCTGAATTTCCCTACTCTAATTCCCCATGCATCCCACCGCCGCACTTTCTCACGCCTTAATTTCTCTTACTTGTCTCTCCTCTACATTCCAGCCATTCTTTACTTTCCTCGCTTCTCTTGCTTTCTACTTGTTCAATTTCCTTACGTCTTTCTTCTCTATTTTCCCTATTCTTACATTCTTTCGCACACTTTCTTGTCATGCTTTTGAACCCCTCACATCCCATATTTTGTTACTTCTCCTCCCCTCCTGTCCCTTACTTCTCTGTTATCTACTTCCTTTCTCCTCAATTCCCCAGATTTCATTCACCATGTATTCCGCCGTCTCACTTCTCTTACATTTCCCTCCTCTTCATCCCAAACTCTCTCATTCTCAAATCGTACACTTCTACTTTCTACTCCCCCATTTTCCTTGCTTTGTCTAATCTAAGTCTTCTTTCCCTCCTTCCCTTCTCATAACAACCCTTACTTACACTTACTTCTCCTACTATCTAATACCGCACATCTCACACTTCCAATCCCATCAATTACCTTTTTCTTCATTTCCTACTTCCCCTAATTCCACTCCTATACTTCTCTTACTTCTCATCGCCTCCTTCACCTTACTTCTCCCTTATCTACTTACCCTCTCCTTAATTCCCCTACTTTCACTCTCCACGCACACAACCCCATCACTTTCTCGTCCCTTAACTTCTCTTACTTTTACCTGTTCTACATTCTGACCCCTCATATTCTCCAAATCGTACACTTCAACGTTCTACTCCCAAATTTTCCTTACTTCTCCTTCCTCTTCTTCCCTTTCGCTAAGCGCCATCAGTTACACTCAATTCTCTTAATTTCCAATCTCTCACATCCCACACTTTCGATCCAATAAATTCCCTTTTTCTCCATCTTCTACTTCCCCTGATTCCACTCACATACTTCTCTTCCTTCTCATTGACTCCATTCTCTTACCTATTCCTCCTCCATATATATTCCATTTACTAGAATAATATAGAACATTTTTCTCTACCAGAAAAAAATTTCCTACCTGCCTTTTTTTATTCTTACCTGTGGAGGTAATTTAACATAAGCGTAAGCAAGTAGTAATTAGAAAAAACTCCGTAAATGCTATATAATTGGATTTAATACTCCCCCAAAAAAGCAAGGATTCTATATTTCTATATTTCTATTTTATTTTCAAACCGAAGGTTCTCGATTTACATTAACGGAGTTTTTTTTTAATTTGAGTCAATTTATAATTTTAAGGTACAACATTTTCAAGTTAATTTTTTATTTAATCATAAAATATATAAAACTATATATAAAATAAGACTTAGAAGTTGAACAATTCTTAACTTAAAGGATTTTCAAATTAAAGATGCTGAATTAAATTATTTCAGAATAAATTTAAAGCAGTGTAAAATTAATGCAGTAATTGCTTTAATTCTAGTCTTAAAATTAGAAAAATTTAAAACTAGGCATTAAAAATTAAATTATTATTCATTCAAAAATATTTCAAAGTATTAAAAATTTCAATCCAACTTCAAAAAGAAAACAATTTTGAATTAAAAGGCTCAGAATTGTGCAATATCATCGATTGGAGTCATATATATAAATCTTGTTTAGTACCATTTTCTTTGTTTAAAAAAATGTTTAGAATATATAATAATTCTAAGAAAATTGTTGCAAATTAAACGATTTAAAAATTTTAATTTAAAACTTTGTTTTGAAAATAAAAAGAGTTCAAAATTAAACTGTCCGCAATTGATACGTCAGTACTTAAATAATTTAAAAATTGTTTGAATTCTGGAAATTCTAGAATTCTGGATTTTTATGTTGAAGGCTAGATTTGTAATTTTTCATTTTTCTTAGATTTTATTTTGCAATTAAAAGTGAAATCGTGGAATTGTAAATGCATTAGTAACAATTTGAAAATTGTTAATTTTAAAAGGCTTCAAATAGAGTTAAAAAAATAGGCTTCAAATAGAGTTAAAAAAATCCACACATTTTCGATTTTTTAGAACGTTAAGGATATTAAATTTCTTTCTGATTTTAGAAAAATTGCTTCAATTAATTTTAATGTTAAAGTATAATTTTTTCGGTTTCAAATTTTTGACAAAAGCCTTCAATTTAGTTTTCAATTTTAGATTGTCAAATTTTAATCGGTTTAAAATAAAAGTTATTTAGCCCTAAAGATATTTAATTTTAATTTATGCAATTTTGCGCGCTATTAAATAAAAAAAATATAATATTTAATTTCTTGGAATTTATATAACTTTTTATATTTAAAATTTGTCATGTTTTCGAAATTTTAGTCTAAAATCATTTAATTTTAAAACGCAGTATCATGAACTAAGAATACGGATATCATTTAGGCATAAAAAATTAAATTTTACAATTCTTGATGACTGAAAATTTTTTCAGTTCCAAATTTTTCTTTTATTTTCAATGTTTAGCATTTCAGGTTACTTTTTATAATACACTTTTTTAAAAAGAATTATTTAATTTTTAAAGTTCATAATATAATATTTTTCCATTTTAAAAAGCGAAAATGTAATTTAAATATTAATTATGATTACAAATAATTTGTTTGCCTAATAAAAATTTGATTTTGAAGCATTCAATTTTGTGTCAAATTTCAAATTTTAATTAATCAAAATCGAATATTATTTCAATTTAAAAGTTCTACAATTGTAAACTACTTAATTTTAAACACTTTTAATTAGATCTAATAAAATTTCGTTTCCTTTGTATTCATAATAATTCAATTTTTTTTATTTTACTCTGAACCAGATAGATTTCAAGATTTTTTTAATCAAAATAAAATTGTTAAATTTTGAACGATTTGCATGACAAAGTAAACAGTTTCAAATCCTTTCTGATATAATTTTTCAATTTGTGAACAAATTGTTACATATTTAATTACAATAGACAAGTGTTCAACCAAAAATATAAAAGTTAAATTTTCAGTTAAAAATTAATTATCAAATAAAAAAATAGTTAAATTTTTAATCTAGCAAATACATTTAAAAATAGAACGATTAGTCTGCAAACAAAAAAATTATTTTTTTTTGTAAAATCAGTAAAGTCTGTAAAATAGTTGAATTCTTAACCAAAAAATAAAAATGTTGGATAAAATGGTATTTTTTAAACAAATAGTTCCAAAAAAGAGAAAATTTCAACCACAAAATCATTTTGATACTAAAAATTACGAATTTTAGTCTAAATAAGTTAAATTTGCAACCATAAATTGAAAATGTACGTTTTCACTTAAGGAAGGAGTAGGGTCTAGTAAGTGAAAAAAGCACTTTAAAAAAAAAATTTAGGGACATACGATAAAATATTAATTTCTTTGTAGTAAAATTGTCCAATTTTCAAAATTCAAGTCTAAAAATTTTCAGCTTTGAGAGTTTCTAATGAAAAATTGTTAGGTTCAGAACCTTTCAATTCAAAATCATCCAAAAAGTATTTTTTTAAATTTTGACTGGGTTCAATTCAAAATTAATAATTCTTATTTAAATTTGTTTGAATTTTAAATTTGAATTTTTATTTAAAAACAAATTAATTTTATTTTTATATTAATAAATGAAAATATAGAACCCTGCCCGAGCGATCTGGGCCTGAGTTTACTGCCAGTATAAATGATAAGATTCTTATTACTGATCACGAATTTCAAAGAAGAAAGATTTCTCCGGAAATTAAAAATTCTCGTGAGTAAAATATCAAAATTTTTTAATCAATTTGGGTGATTCCTGGCAGTGATTTATATTTTCATTCCTTGATGAACGCTTGAAGTATGAAAGTCAGAAAGACGAAGAGTAATGCTGCAATATAACTAGAGGGTATCATCTCAAGAAGCTAGGCTTGTACCATTTCACTCTCACTCTCATTTGGTAGAACCCTCTAAATTTTCTTTTTTCGACGTGAAAACGAAAACAAATGAGGATCTTACCACCAAAAAATGGGAGTCTTCGAAATCCAGATACTTTGTCTCCATTACTTTCGATTACATTTAATGCTTCCGAATTTGGGTTAACGTTTGAACTAAGACCCTTTTTCCAGAAAGCTTTTGTGCTTTTTTACCAATTGCTTTAGAATCCCCTTTTTTCTGGAATAATCGTTGAAAAAAGCTATTTAAGCCACGGATACTTCGAATGGACCAGTTAGATTGTATTTTAGAATTAATTCTAGGTCAGACAATGCTTTCAGTAGAAAGAGCATTTAATAGTTAGCCATGAACTGCATCCTTTATTCTCTCTTTTCCTTTATAAACTGCATATTTAATTTTTCAACGAAAAAGCTTTTTTGTCCTAGAGATTTATTTAAAATGGCGAAACAAATTCATTTTAAGAATTCCCTAACTTTTTCCTGATTTTTTGGAGACCAATTTTTCACTTTCCCGGATCATTACTATTCAACAAAGAAAATTTTAATCTTGTAGAATTTTCATCATTTTTTATAATTCTGATTCAGTTTAAATTTTTATTAATTATCAACACGTGACTAAATGCTAGCTATGAATCTGTTATTTTGTTACTGGTGAATCTGCAGACTGACTGGTTTATCAGTAAAAATAATTGATTCGTAACCAGAATTCGGTCAGAGATTTGAAATAATAAAATTGTTCACTGATTTAAATTTAGAGATTAAAATCTTTCATAAACAGAATAACGCAATTTCTAAATTAAATTATTCTATTTATTTCCACCAAAAAAACGTTACTTCTCTCCCATAAAAGATTAATTTTAACACAAAAATATTATTTTAAAAAAAAATTGAATTTTCGCTAAAAAAAAAATAACTTTGAACCAAATAATTATAATTTGAAAAAAAATTATTTTTTCACACAAAATAGTTGAATTTTTAACCAAGTTGTAATACTTTTTATTCACAGAGATAAATTTTCTACCGAATGTTTGAATATCCGAACAAATTATGAAAATTCCGCAAAAAATAGTGGCCTTCTCGGCCAAATAATTGAATTTTGTAAAAGACAACTAAACTGTACTCAAAATAATTAGATTTTCAACGAAATCACATTGTTTAAAAAAATCTTATTATTATAAAATAATTAAATTTGCAACAAAGTTATTAAACTTTTGCAAATTTTTTTGAAATTTTAACCCCTAAAATAACTTTTCAACCCATTGATCAAATTTTTAAACGACATAGTTTGCGACCAGTTGCATTTTTAACTGAATAATTTAATTTTTAGGAAAACAGTTGAATTTTTTTAACATGTTAATTTTTAATCCCATAGGATAAATTTTCTGTCCCAATAAACAATTGTTCCATAAAAAGTTCAATTATCGACCAAAAAAGTTACCAAAACATGAAAAAGATGATTTTACTCAATGAAAAAAAATTGTACAATTTTCAACCAAAGAGTTAAGTTTTCATCAAAATGGTGAAAATTGCAAGCAAATAGTTAAATTTGCAACCCACAAAAATTAATTCACAAAGAAAAATAGAAACTTTTAACGAGGAAAATTAATTTTCTACCGAAAAAAGAGTTTACAGCAAAATACATACATTTAAAAAATCTGTTGAATTTTCAAATAAAAAGGATAAATTTTTACCACAAATAGACCAGTTAAATGTCAACAAAATAACACAAAAAAATAAATGCATTTTTCACAAAGTAGTTGAAATTTTAATTCAGAAGAAAGAATCTTTAACAGTCGAATTCTTTGTAAAACATTTAAATTTTTAACCCAAAATATTAAATTTTAATAAAATAAAGTAATTTTCAACCAATAAGTAAATTTTCAACCAAAAAAGAAAAAATTTGAATTAAGAAAACTAGTTTTTTACTAAAAATGACAAATATAGAACTTAATAAAATCAGTTTTCAACCAAAAATAGAACAGTCATATTTTTATTTTGAAAATTAATTTTAAACCCAAAAGTAAATAATTTTTTTAAAAATAATTCCATTTTTCATAAAAGAGATGAATCGTCAACCAAAGAAATAAAAGTTCAACAAAGTTGTTTATCTTTCATCCAGGTAATTAAAATTTGAACTATGAAACAAGAATTACTAAAAAAAAAAATTTTTTAACAAATTACTATTTTTCTTATTGTTCATTAGTATATATCAATATTTAGCGCCTTCTTGCCGAAAAAAATCCAACGAGATGAATTTTCAACTGAAATTAAAAATTGGTAATTGAAATTGTTTAATTTTCTGTTAAAAAAATTCATTTTAAGCAAAAAATAAAAATTGCAACAAATGAGATGAATTTGTTATTGAAATCATGAGTGTTCAATAAGAAAAATTAATTTTCTGCAAAGTGGATTTGCATTGAACCAAGTGTTTGAATTTTTAATAAAAATATGACTTTGGGGCTGATAATGCAAAAGTAAATATTACAACATAAAAGGTTGTTAATTTTTAATAAACTAGAATTAAATTCAACCTAAAATTATTAGTATATTAGTTATCAGTAGAAGGTTTATTTTCCACCAAATAATAAAATTTGTAACAAAAAAAGATTAAATTTCTTCTAAAAAATATAAATAATTAAACCTAAAAGACGAATTTGCAACAAAAAAGTAGTTAAATTAAACAAAGGTTTCAGTGGAATTTTTAAAATAAAAATTGGTATTTTCTACAAAAAGTTCATGTCCTACCAAAGTGCTTTAATTATGAACATAGAAAAATAAATTTTCAATAAATCATTTGAATTTGCAAATAAATAATAAACTGAATAACAACAATATTATATAATGGTAGCCGCAAGTTTGTTTTTTGAAATCCCCTGATTTTTTATGTCCAATTTTTTAATATAAAATCATTTATAAAATAAATAAAAAACTTTGAAATTAAAATATAAAAATAAAATTTAACTTAGAATTATTTATAAGCAAAATAAGAAAATTCGACATTCAAATCTAAAAATATCAAATTTAATAATCTATTATTTATTTAAATCCCTAACGTTTTCCACTTAAAAACTTAATGGTGTTAGTAATTACTAGAACAAAAAACTTTTTGGGGGAAAAAATAAAGGTGTAGTTGATTAGGGAAAAGAGAGAATAAATAATTTGATGATTTATTTCTCAAACCAAGAAGTTTCTTGTTCTAGTAGTTACTAGAAAAAGAAACTTTTTCTTTGAAAAATAAAGATGTGTTTTATTAAGAAGAGGGGAGAATAAATGAGTCAGTGCGTGTCTGGATATAAAAGGATGTTTCTACTGAAATCTTTGCCTGACCTGATCTGGACCTTTTCTCCTTGCTCGTTTATCTTCTTAATTACCTCAATTATTTAATTTTTGATACAGTTTTATGTCCAAAAAGTGTATAATTATTTGTCAAATTAAGTTTATTTTTTAGGATATTTTATTTCCGAAAGCATATGAGTCGCTTAATTTTTCTGTTCCTATTTTCTGGCATCTTTAAAATATTTAAAAATAAATAATGATTACAAAAACGAATTACAGAAAATTTGATGTCAATTGAATTAACAAGACTTTTAAGTTTAATGTAATAAAAATGTTTTAGGCTTTTCCTTCGATCAGCGAAGTTAAGCATCGATTGGTGTCGCTGTACTCGGATGGGGTCGACCTACCTAAAAATAAATACCGAAAATCATTTAATGATTTAAACAAATTCATTGTGCGTTCTAAATTAACTTACATATTTTTTTAATAATAATTCAAAAAAGAAATTAAGTTTAAATTTGAAATAAAATTGTTTTTAAACCTTTTTTTACATTTTATGCATTTTTCTTATTTAATTTAATTTTGAGAATTTTTTAACACTTCTTGTTAAAATCATAAAATAATTTTTGAGTATATATTTGAATTTTATTTTTACATCACTATCCTTTGACAAATAAGTCTTTAAAATTTGTTCACAAAGGCTTAAAGATTAGAATTTTTCTAGACTTAAACTTAAAATTAATAAATAAATTATAAGTCATTTTATTGATAAAAGGTCTTTTATTAGCGCATAAGCATGAATATTCGGTTAATTTTTAATGACAAAAATTTTTTTACAGAGATTCTGTCAAAGAGCCAAAAAATTTTAATAATGACCTTGAAAATAATAAATTTTTGCATGTAATAGAAATTTTCGAATCTTTACGAACTCTGTAATACGGCTTTATCAATGGTTTTTAATATTAATTAGTTTCAGATTTCTTCTTTAATAAGTCTTTCTTCTAAAAATTTCATTATATTTTTAAAAAAGATTGTTAAAGATTTCAAAACAAAAAGTAACAATATTTTGAGAAATTTAATGGATTTTTGAAAAAAAGTCTTAATCTTCCTGGAAACCTGTGTTCTAGTTCTTTGTTTTTAAAAATTAATTTGAGGATAATATTGAAAAGGATTTTTAAACATTGCAAAATATTTAAAAACAATGTTGCTGAGTTTCGAAACAATTTTATTAAAAATTCGGAATATCAAAAAAATATTAAGAAGCTTTAAAAGAATATCAAGAAATTAAGAAAAACAAAGATGTTAAAAGATTTCGAATAAAATTTTCAAAGATTCTTCAGAATTCTAAAAAGTCTTAAAAAATATTCAGTTTGTTTGAAATTGTCTAAAATATCTTCAAATTTTGCATTATTTTTTCATTTTTTCAATTCTAACCAAATTTCTCCATTATCTTAAAGCCTTATTTAAATTCTTAAAAGGCGTCATAATTTTAATTTTGAGATTTTCAAAAATCTACATTTTGGTTTAAAATGTTTTTAAATCTCTTGAAATGTTCAATTATTTTAGAAATTTTTGTAAAAATTTCCCTAAAATCTTTCAGATTTTTAAAATATTTTTTCGAAATATTTTGAAAAGTTTTAAAATCTTTTTAAAATATAAATTATAAATTATATAAAAAATTGCCTTAAGATCTTCCTGATTTGTATCCTTTTCAATAATTAAATTTTTTTATAATGTTTTGAATTAGGAAATCTTAAAAAAAATTTTTAGGAATCTAAGGAAAATGTTTCTAATTTCATAAAGCGTATCAAAATTCTTCGAAAGCTGTGAATTTATTTCTAAAGTTTTCAAAAATATACATTTTGTTTTTAATTTTCTGAAATATCTTCAAATTTGACATTATTTTTTTATTTTTTCAATTCCAACCATCTGAATAACTTTTAAATTAATTCGAATTTTTCTTAATTCTTTCTTCTTTTTATTCTGTGAACCTCAAAAAATTGTTTTTTTTTTAAATTCTCAAGGGTCATCTTTGACGATTTTGTAAATCAATTTAATTATTTTGTAAATTAATTTTTCGAAATGAAAATGCATTTAAGATTTTACCAGAAATCTGAAAATTAAAGCTTCATAATCTTAATTGTTGAATCTTTCAGATTTTTTGATCACATTTCTCGAACCATTTTTTAATTTTTTAAAATCTCCTCAAATTTTTAATTATTTTCAAAATTTGAAAAAGGTATATTTTTAATTCTGTAAAACTAAAACTAAAAGTTAAAAATTCATATATTATTTTTCGTATAAAACATTACGTAAAATTGTATTGTTCCAAATTTTAAAAGAAAATTTATTATATTGCTTCAATGTTTTTAAAAAATGAAATGCTTTATCAACGATTGTTGAATATCAATTAGTTTCATATTTCTTCTTTAATAACACTTTCCTCTGAAAATTGTCTCGTATTGTTTTTAAAGATTTTTAAATATTAATGAACAAAATTTAAAAACATTTTAAAACATTTAATAGATTTTTGAAAAAAAGTTTTATTCTTCCTGGGAATGTGTTTATTGATTATTTGTTTTTGAAAATTATTTTGAAGATAATATTGAAAAGGATTATTAAACATTTCAAAACATTCCAAAAGTTTGCAAAGAAGAACCTTGAAAATTTGTAAACAATTTCTTTTTTATTTTTCTGAGTTTCATAATTTTTTTATTAAAAATTCTGCTCATAAAATAAATATTTAGAAGTTTTAAAAGAATTTCAAGAAAATAAAAAAAACAAAGATGTTAAAAGATTTCGAAAAAATTTTCGAAGCTTCTTCAGAATTTTAAAAAGTCTTCAAAAATATCCATTTTGTTTTAAATTGCCTGAAATATCTTCAAATTTTACATTATTTTTTCATTTTTTCAATTTTAACCTTCTAAATATCTTATTAAATTATTAAAATTTTTCTTAATTCTTTCTTTTTTCTTTGATTCTGTGAACCACAGAAAATTGTTTTAAAATCCTGCAAGGACATCTATGACAATTTTGTAAATCATTTTAAATATGACCTAAATTAATTTTTCGAAATGAAAATTCATTTAAGATATTTCTAGGAATCTGAAGAAAAAGGCTTGATAATCTTAATTTTTGAATGTTTCAGATTTTTTAAAATTTCAGATACATTCAGAAACGTTTTGGAATTTTTTTAATTTTTAATTATTTTCAAAAATTATTCTACAATTTCCCTCAAATGTATTAGATTTTTTTGTTAACATTTCTAGAAACATTTTTAAATGTTTTTATATCTTCTGAAATTTTTAATTAATTTCAAAATTTGAAAAAAATGCTTGAAAATCCGTCAGATATTTTTTTTTCGCATTTTTAGAGATCTTTTAAAATGTTTCGAAAAGTTTTTCTACAATTTTATGAAATCCTGCATAATTGAAAAAATTGTAGTTAAATCTTTTAGATTTTTTTTCGTCACATTTTTAATTTTTTTTAAAGTAAAACTGGAAGTTAAAAATTCGTATATTATTTTTCGTGAAAAACATTATGAAAATTTTATTGTTCCAATTTTGTATATAATAACAAATTTCTAATCTAACGAATTGTAGAACACGGCTTCATCAACGGTTGTTAATATCAATTAGTTTCAGATTTCTTCTTTATTAAGACTTTCCTCTACAAATTTCATTATATTTTTTAAAAGATTTTTAAAGATTGAAAAAAAATGTAAAAACATTTTGAAAAATTAATTACATTTTTGAAAAAAGTTTTAATCTTCCTGAGAAACTTTTTATTGATTAATTGTTTTTGGAAATCAATTTGAAGATAATATTGAAAAGCATTTTTAAACATTTCAAAACATTCCAAAAGTTTACAAACAAGAGCCTTGAAAATTTGTTAATAATTTTTTTTATTTTTCTGAGTTTCAAAAACATTTTATTAAAAAGTAGGATCCTTAAAAAAACATTAAGATGTTTAAAAAAATTTCAAGTAATTAAAAAAACAAAGATGTTAAGATTTCGAAAAAAAATTTCGAAGTTTCTTCAGAATTTTAAAAAGAATCGAGAAAATAAAAAACTTTTCTTGGGATTTCAGGAAGATTCTGAACTTATTTATTATTTAAAAAGCGATTTTTTTGAAGTTGCAAGAAATCTTAAATAATTTCTCAAATTTTTTCAGAGAAAAAATTCTGGACTTCGTGTTATCGATAACAAGATTTTCCACTCCTGAAATATTTTGCGAGATTGCAGAATTCCAGTGCCAGAAGAACATTTCGGTTTTATTATAGCGAGAACCTTCCTGTTTTTATTTGCAATTCTTCTACATTGAATTTACTGCTCGCAAATTCGATTTGTGACGAGTAAAGAGAGGTGAAATACAGTTGTACATTGCAGACACTGAATTGTATCTTATCTTTCTTGATGGATTTACTCGGCACTTAAAATCAGGAAGGCCTGGCAAACTCGTAAAAACTTTTTGTTCTTCGTCAACCAAGTGGCAAGCTTGGTAAACTAGTAAACTCAGCGATAATACTCCAATGACTTTTACTCGATTTCACGATCCAGTTTGAAGTTAATTTTTTTTTTAAGCAAGAGAGATAAGAAAATAGAATGAGATGAGGGAAACCGTCCTACAGTGGCAACTTATTAATAAGGAGTACTGATTATGCACTCATTACTATTTTTAGCTAAATAGATCAATTTTTAGTCAAGAAATTAATTTTTAATAATAATACAATCTTTACAATTCTAATCTAGGCTACTTCCGTTTCCTTATTCTTCCACTATTTTGTCCTCCAATTTACCATTTTTTCACATGCATTCTTTCATTCACTCTCATTCGCTGCTCTAGCACCCTCCAACTCCTCCATCCAATCTTCTCCTAATGCATCCTCCCCTAGAATCTTAACCACATTCTCATGCCAGCTTCCTTTATCCTCCATTCCTCTTCTGGATCCTTTCTATACGTATTCCCATGTTTCCTCCTCCCATTCACATATTCAAGACTTTCTGTTCTCTTCCTTTTCCCAATACCTCCCCTCTCTTACCTCGTTTCCCAGTCTAAATCTTGCTATTCTGGCCCACCTTCTCCCTCCCTATCCCTTCTCCAAATACTTTGGTACACCTTATTTTTTTATCATCTTATACAATTTATTGTATTTTGATTCCTCAATCATCCGCCATCTTTCTATTGATTTTCTTTCTCTGTCCTTTTTTCCAATTCTTCATAGTTTACTCCAGTCAAATACTTTCTCGCTAACTCCCCTCCTTTTTCCTCCCTTAGCTTTGTCTCAAATTTCCACAGCCTCTTTCCCGCTAAAATACTTAATTTAATCCTTTGCGCTTCTTCTCTCACCATATATCCTGGCGTCCTCCAATCTACCCCTAATGTCCACCTTACATATCTTTCT
>JAAAKG020147576.1:0-10430 GCA_010014905.2 Druon quercuslanigerum
AATTTTTCTGAGAATCTGGCGATACCTTTTTTCAAGAGCCATTTTTAACACACGCACATTTTGGGTTTCCGCTTGCGCCACTTATTTAAAGGCCATGTAGTTTTTAGTTTATTCCTAAAACACAACATTAAATTTAAAAAAAAATAAATTCTTGGGCAAGCGACTCAAGCTACAAAAAAAATAATTTTATATTAGTTGTTCATCCAAAAAGATCTACAAATTAGTTCTGAATTAGTTTCTATGAAACTTGTAGTTTCTCCTTTACTAATAAAAAATTAAATTAAAGTTTTGGAAGAAATGCGTGAGGTATGAAAAAAGGAAGACAGAAGTTGCTGATCCAAAAAAGAGCCACAAAATCGTAAAAAATGATTTTTCATAGGGCGCGTAGTTTTTGTTTTATTTATAAAAACATTTAAATAAATTTTTTAAAGGAACAACACAAAGTAGGGAAAAAAATTAATAGACAAAAATTTCTGAGCCAAAAAATATCGACCAATTTATTAATAATGATTTTAAGATAAAACGAGTAGATTCTCTTTTATTCGTACAAAACAAGTTTAAAAATAAAAAAATTGAACTTCTGGTAAAAAGAAGCAGGAGCTGAAAAAATAGAATACAATACATTTGGTATGAAAGTGTTAAATATGATACAGAAAAGTTTACTTTTTTGATAAAATCGAGTGCTAAGCACGAGAAACGTGATTTGAATATGTCCGTTAAAGCCAAAGGAGCTTTAACAAAAGAGACTTGACAATCACGAAATTACAGTTCTTGATGCTTTGACCTCTAATTTTAAAAAGTCTTAGTCCAAATTTGGGGGGAAATGCAAAGACCAAGCGCGAAGCGCGAGATAAATATATTATTAAGCAAGAAGCGCGAGAACTAACAGTCGCGCGCCCTAGGCTCACTCAAACTTGAGAGCGTAGCGAGCCACGCTGTCCCGACAGAGAATTAAAAATCTTTTAGAAAATATATTTCTTTTTTAAATGTCCCTATTCGAAACGAGAATTATTATTTTCGAAAAATTCCCTGTTCTAAATAAAAATAAGAGTAATTAAAATAAGATAGCACTTTTAATTTGCAAACTTCAGAACATTTTAAAACATGGATTTTAAATCAAAATTGTATAACGCTGCATGTTTCTATTGTCTAATTTTTAAAGCCTTTACATAGTTACTCTACTTTTATATTTTATAATTTTGAACATTGCAAGAAAACTTTGTTGTATTCTGGGTTTTTGATTTTTAATAAACTGTACAATTTTTTAAACTTGGAATTTAAATCGACCATTTTTTAAGTCTTTCAACTTAAAAATGATTAATATTTAGTAAAGTGACTCCCTCTCTAAATAAGTTCTTGATTCTTCACTGGTTTCAGAATTTTTGTTAAGCGCAAGAATTAATCCGGACGTAAATAACTCTCGGGCGAAAATATGTGCATAAGGTCTTTAAAAAAACATTGTAATTGAAGCTTATGTATGTTATTATCTGAACTTTCGTTGATTTATAGCAATAATCATAAAAATATCTACAATAATTAAAATCATATGGAAATAAAGTTGTACCATAAACTATATGTCTTACTGAAATGTTTGTCTAGACAATGAGCTTCTTACGAGAAGAGATTTGCTCAATGACGTTTACACGAGGGGAGGGGGGCAAAAAAGGAGAGTTAATCAATCAAGCGAATCATGTGGGACAGCATATATTTAAAAACATCTTGCAAAAAAATTATTAGCTGCGCAGTTAAAGTAATTTTTCCGAAAGTAGCTTCACCTACTATAATAGAAAATGAGGACCACCGCTGGTACTCTATTGCTATATTTTGCTGTTTTCCTCAATTATATTGGTGAATATATAATAATATTGTAACATAGCTATATAATTTTGAGTTGATTTCTAATAGAAGCAGGGCTGTTTGACATAAACATTTTTTATAATTTTCAACGACTTCTGACATCAATAGGTATTATAAAATACAAGGTTTGCAATAAATAGTCGATTTATGTAACAATAATGTAAAACATAGAAATAAATAACCAGGTAAATTTCTTCAAGCAGCCACTTGCTGCAGTATTTATTTGAGATATTCTTATTATTAAATCTAACCAAAAATTTGTACTTTAAATACCTAAAGAACACAGTATTAACTGAATCACGTATAGAGATAAATTATTTATGATAATATTTGTTTATTTAATTCTAAGAATTTTATATAAAAAACAGCGTAGTGAAAAGGCGCATTGGTCGGGTACTCACATGCGGAGATTTCGCAATATTTGAAAGACGAGGTCCCTTAACGCTTTTTCGCATTATGCATGCCACTATTTTTTTCAGTGTTTTTATTGGAATAGTAGATTTTGAAAATAGAAACTGAAAATAAATATAGTATAAGCAAAAAAAGATTTAAATAATTTGCGGAATAGTGAGATTTTTATCATGACGTCTCATTGGCAAACAAATTTGGTGACGTCTTTACGACATCCTTACGACAACTTTACGACTTCCTATGCCCATGTCGTTAAAGCTTCTTCACGATATCGTAAAGACATCGTCAGATCATACCACGTCTTTACGATATCGTAAAGACACCTTAACGACATGGAAATAGGAAGTCGTAAAGGTGTCTTAAAGATTTCACAAAGATGTCGTAAAGACGTCGCCACGTTATGTGCCCAGTGGGCTCGCAGTCATGCTAAGATAATTGGTAATGTTAGAAAGGTTAGTATAGATCTTGACGTAGGAGTGTAGAGAAATTTTTGGAAAAAATATTCTACACATAAAAGTAAGTTATTCGAAGGTATTCGTTCAATTATGACTTACTTTTACGTTTACTATATTTTCTCGAAAAAAACGGTCTGCATTCCCATGATGCCATGCTAAAATACTCAATTGAAACCAACGAGGGCTTCCCGCCCTTCGGACCTATTTTTTTAATTGGCTAGCCACTGATGCAGAGAAGAGCGTACAGGGACCGTGGTGGGAAATTCGGATTCCTTGCTTGAATCTCTAGTCTTGTTAGAACAACCCTTAAATAAACTGGCTACTTTTTTGCTAAGGGATGTTTCTTACATTTATATTAATTTGATTCTTAACCCTGACAGTGTAATAAAAAAATTTCCCATAATTTTGTCCTTTGAGAATTGAAAAAAGAATTGAGCTTTCATTTCACTATTCCTAAAAAAATATTCATTATCAATTATAGCATTTTTGTAAATTATTTTGTAGTAAACTGCAAATGAATCTCACATCAAGTAAAAATTATAGTCTTGGCAGAGAAAACGTCGAAGTGACGAAAGTATAGTTCTGCCCAAACACCTTCGGAGAGATTCACAAAATAAGTGATACATTTTTAAGGAACCCCCCCGCCCTCCCTACCGCATTATTCTTTTTTCATTTAACTGAACATGGAGAATGATACTTTCAAAGATATCCGTTAATAAACCATTCTGCTCAGGGACGTGGTTAGTATACATATATTTTATTGTACAAAGTGAGTGTGCTTAACATGCTTATAATTGAATCAAAGATTAAGTAGTATTAAATTTTTAACGATATAACATTATCTCTTCCCGCGTTTTAATTATATAAACTTCGAATTCAATATTATTCCATTCTTAGATTGTGGGACATTTAAAAATTTTTAAATCCGCCCGCGTCGCTGGCACATTCTCATCACGTGTTAGGCGCGCGGCTCGCTTCGCTCGCAAGTTTGAGCAGCGTTCATGCGATTTTCCAACAAAAATCAAAAAGTCGTTATGATAATCTTTTAGAGTGTGTAAGAAGAAACATTTTTCTTGCCATGACCTATTTTCGTATCGCGCGTTATTTAGCTGAAAATTTTAATTTTCGTTACTTTTTTTGGATTTTGAAAATGCTACATCTCTGAAAATTTTTATTGCATCGAAAAACGTAGATATGACTTTCTCAAAAAATAATCTTTTTGAGAATTCTCCAGTGTCCATAGAGTCTCTGATTTTTTGGCTTCTAGAAATTAACCACTCTGATTTATGGCCATCAACGTCTAAAGTCTAATATCAGCCCCTCCCTACCACATAGATATCACTTTGTCCAAAAATAATCTTTATAAAAAGCAACCCTTCGATGCCGCATAGATATGACATTGTCACGAAATGATCTTTTTAGAATTTTACAGTTTCAATATTGTCTGTGATTTTTGGGCTTCACAGAAATTCCAACACGGACTTTTGATCTCCAATCTTTAACGTTAAAAAACAAACCCTTAAGGCCACGCAGATCACTTTTTAAAAAAATAATCTTTATTTGGAATTTTATAGGTGGTATGTCTGTCTCTCATGTTTGGGCTCCTTGAAAATTCAATTTCGAATTTACATACATGTATTTGATTTTTTAGATGTAGGGGTGGTTTTTGAAAAGAGCAAGTTGCAAGCATTCGAGAGCCCAAGAAAGGGAAAACACTGCCTTCTAATTTGTTTTTTACAGCTTTTTGAACATTTTTTGTGATGCATTCAACGGCTTGAAATAAGTCTTAAATTCTAATATGCTTTTTTTGTCTTCATATTTCAGTTTTAGCAAGGGAGTGGTTTTTTCACATATAGGGTGGTTTTTGAACATTTTTTGTGGTTTATTCGAGGGCTTGAAATAAGTCTTAAATTATAATCCGCTTTTTTTGTCTTCAGATTTCATTTTTGCCAAGGACTGATTTTTTGCACTTAGGGGGTGGTTTTTGGAATTTTCACCGTGCATTAGGAAGCCCAAAATAAGCTCAAAATTTGGGTGTACTTTGTTTTTTCCGAGTTGCTGTTTTCACATGGAGGTTATTTTCAATTTTGCTAGGGGTGATTTTTGGAAATTGGTTGTTGGCGCGTTCAAGAGCCCAAAAAAGCCCAAAATTCTGAGGCAAAGAAATTTGGAAATTTTGATTTTTAATTTGTTAATTGTTTCTCTTTTGGGTATTTAATCCTTTTTTTACATTCTTATCAGAGAAGGTATTAGATTTGTGTAGAATTGTGTTCGTTTGTGTGTATGGGGGGAGATGTGTTCATGACTTTTTTCGATAAAAAAAAGCAATTTGCCAGAGTTATAGCAGGTATACTTTAAAAAAACAAAAATGAAAATTTTCAGCCAAACAAGACACGAATTGAAAAAATTCGAGAGGAGAAGAGCGATGCTTTTTGTACATCCTGAAAGTTCGTCATACTAAATTTCCGAATTTTATGAAAAAATTGAAAATTAAAATGTTTATCGCACGAAAATGGTAAAAAATTGAAAAATCAATTTTCCTTTTCAACTCAACACGATACGAAAAAGGATGAAAATACTAAAAATGCGTATTCAGAAAAGATCTACATATTTTCCCTAATCAGTTTTTGATAGGACGCGTAGATTTTTTATGCCTACAAACCTATATTAAAAACTAAATAAATAATTATTGGACAAACGACACAAGCTACGAAATAAATAAAAAGAAAATATTTTTTCACCCAAAAAAGAGGTATAGCTTACTAGTTAATTTTATTCTTAAAAAATAACAATTATAATAAAAAATTATAGAATAGAGAACAAATAAAAGAATTCATAAAAATTCTCTGAATTCAAATGGTTCAAATGAATTGACAGAATTCAAGAAATTTTAAAAATTTACTTTTAACCAAACAATTTGGAACTATGCAGTTTGAAATAATTTGTATGTCGAAAGTTTTGAACTGAAAGCTGATCAAAATGATTTATAAAAAATTTTAATTTACAGTTCTAAAGGATTTAAAATGGCCAAAGTGAAGAAATGGTTAAATATTTGAAATCAATCTACTTAAAATTAAAACATTATAATTATAAAGGATTTAAAAAATTGCATTATGTTTACGGCAAGTAACATCAGCAGTCAAAAGGGTTAAAGGCTTTGTCCTTATTCCACGTATTTGAGGTAATGAAAAAAAGAAAAATTTATTATCTGAAAAAGAAAATTAAAAAATCTAGCAAGTAAAACGCAAAATATATTTATTTCGAAAACATTATTTTCTTTTATAACTGTGTGCTTTTAAATTTTAAAGAATAAAAGGAACCAAGCAACAGTAAAAGGATCTTTTCAAACCAAATTCTCGCTGCGAGAGAATGAAGATTATTTATTTTTACTTTTGTACGTTTTAGTTTTAAAAAATCAAATGAAAATACATCTAAGGTTAAAGATTAATAATTTTATTTGAACATATTAAAAAATTGTTCAATGTGGAACATTTTTGCTTTCAAATTTTTTACATTCTACATTTCAAAAATGTATGACGAATTGATTAAATATACCGAATGGGCCATTTTAATTGGCGCACGCAAGTATCTCTGTTGATAAGCCAGATGCAAAACATAGTTCAAACAAAAGCGATTCAGCACAGTGGGGACCATCTGACTGTAAAAATAAATGTGACCTTGAAGTCAATTTTCAAGGTCAATTGAAGATCAAAATGAGTATTGTAAAAGTCAATCCCGATTTTTGACACCGGATTTGGAAAGAGTGGAAAATTTTACGTCCGAAAATATAGTTTTTAATTTGTTAGAGTGACCTTCAGAAGGTCAAGGTTAAATGGTTATATTGAAGATATATAAATGAGCTTAAAATGTTTCTATTGCAATTTAAAATATGATTACAATTTTCCTAAAAAAAGAAAAGAAAAAAATTATTTTTTTGGCCCAAAATAAGGAAAAGGAAAGAACAATTAGAAGGAAGCGAACCGAATCCCCTACCCTATCCTTTTTTATTTCTTTTGTCATTTTTATATTTATTATCAAATCACAATAATAAAACACTTGTGAGAAAAAACAATCACCAACGTTTCGGCACTCATACAGTATTCTTATCAAGGCAAAAAGAAATAAGAACTCGAGCAGGCGTGGTTGTTTAAATTTTATCGCTAAATTCTTGGGTTTATTTTCAGGTGTTCTGCACATTAGAATGTTGAAAAATCGTCCAGAATTTGTTTTTTTTTTAATTTTTGAGATCAAACTCAAGGTCGGTGGCCCTAAGTCTACCCAAACTAATGTGCAACATTCCTGAAAATAAACCAAAGAATCTAACGACAAAATTTAAACAACTACGCCTGCTCGAGTTCTTATTTCTTTTTGCCTTGATAAGAATACTGTATGAGTGCCGAAACATTGCAGATTGTTTTTTTTACAAATGTTTTATTATTGTGATTTGACAATAAAAATAAAAAAGACAAAAAAAAATAAAAAGATAAGGAAGGGGATTCGGTTGGTTCGCTTCTCATTTTTCTTTCCTCTTCCTTATTTTGGTAAAAAAAAATTATATTTTTTCTTTTATTTTTTGGGAAAATTGTTATCCTCTTTAAAATTTCACTAGGAACACTTTAAGCTCATTTATAATTCTTGAATATTAACATTTGACCTTGACTTTCTGAAGCTCACCCTAGCAAATTAAAAACTTTTTTTGGACGTAAAATTTTCCGCTTTTTCCGAATCCGGTTTAAGAAAAAGAGTTCCTGTTTAAAAAACTGACTTTGACCTTTAAATAACCTTAAAATGGACCCCAAAGTCACATTTATTAGAACAGTGAGATGGCCTCTACTGCTCTGAACAACTTTTGTCCAAAATAGACACCGCGCAACTGGAACAAAGCGAGTTTCGTAACCAATTAAGACTTTAAGTAAGTCCCAGCTGAAAAGTCCTATACATGAACCTCGGACGATCCTGGAGATGTTCCTAGACACGATTCTACAAACAAGGCAGCACAGGTAATCTTCGTTCATTTGAAGGAACTTGACAAACTGAATTTTACATGATACTACAATAGTACCTACGCCGACAAAGGAACCTTTGATATTCCCTTGAAATTCGAACTTACTACCGAGACCCAGGCTACTATGGCGAACCATTGAGGATTAGTTTCTATGCAACTTCACGTATAGGATATAGGACAAGTACCTGTACATGAACCCGTATGTCAAATAACTCTGTAAATGAAACTATACAAGATCAGAAAATAGATAGCTTGCATACAGATTCCTCTGCAGGATCATGTAGGATATCCTTCACCGAATTCCTGTACAGGAACCGTGAAGATTACGTGTACTGAATCGTGTGTAGGTTTGTGTGTTGGGACATTTCCTAGATCCTTCGGGGTTCATATATATGAATTTTTAGCTGGGTTCGCTCGAATCCACCCTTCCTTACTTGTCCTCCCATGATTTCCTTCAACATACTTTGAAATATGTACTGCCCGACACCCGACTGCAGCTCTCAAGGCTTCTACCCGGGGCTGCAGAACTCTACAAATAAAAAATATAAGATGAATTTGGGAAGGGGGTCATCTGGCTTAGCGGTTCCAGCCTCCTAATCTATTCTGCATATTAAAATTGACCTATTTCCATTTTTGCTTACAGAACTAATAAGTTCAGAGGAGCTCACCTTAGCACAGTTATTTCCTGGATCCAATGGCATAGACTTGCCTTCTATGGAAGAATTACCAACTCAAGATACTCAAAGCTATCACAATTTCCGAATACTCGAGCATCACCAAATGTGTATACCAACTGCAAATTTCTTAAAAAGGGGTCATGTCATCTTTGCATTTAAAGGGGGATGTATAGCTAGACCGCTAAGTGACTTATTTAGCGATTCACTTGAAAACAAATGTATCATATTTGATACTACTAAAGACGAGTGGGTGACTCTGCCCAAAAATGATTTTGTAAAATTAGGTCTGGCACGTAATATTTTTCTAATTCATGCGCGTGATGAAGCTGTTGCGCTACACAAACTTGTTCCTAGCATGATGCATCCCGTCAACTATGAAGCATTAAAAAAAGCACACCTAATAGCAAGCGAAGCAGCATACAATGCAGCAAACCAAGCGGAATTCAAGTATAGATTTATAAAAATCGGTCAACCAAGCGAGGGCGCTTTTCTAGTCCACCAAGCATACAGTCAAGCATACCGTCAAGCATATGATCAAGCATACCTAAAGTATAGTGGCTAGACCTTTCATCCTGAACCTTAACACTGGTAGGACGAGAGTTCGAATCTTGGTGTATACTCAGACTTCAGGGTAGCCGTTTTAATCGTATAGAAAATTCCGTGCCATTTCCAGCATTTTTCCGATTCGTAAACATTTTTTACGGTCAATAAAATTAAAAAATTCGCAATCTAAAACTAAACATTTTTCCAAAGTAATAAAAACTGAGCTGCAAATTAAAGTAATTATTGTCAAACTCTTCAATTTTGGACTTTTAAAATTGGAGAATAAAAGTTTTTACGTCAAAAACTTTGTATTGAAATACTCAATAATTTACATGTATGAAATGGAAGCTAATAACACTTTCAAAGTTAAAAATTCAAAATAAAATGCAGTTAAGCTTTCAAATTAAAAATTTGAAAATTTTATAAATATTAGAGTTCAAAAATTCAGATTCAGTTTCACAAATACAAATCCACGTTATGATTTGCAATGCTCTAACTTAAAGAATGAATCATGGAATTTAAATACGTTCAAAATAATATCATTTTAAGCAATTTTAAGCTAGAAATATTAAAAAGTAAACAGTTTAATTTTTTCATAAGACACTTGTTAATAACAAGTGTCAAGTGCTTGTAACACTTCTCAAAGTAAAAGTTAAATTTTTTATTTTAGGTAGTTTAAAAATCCCTAAAATGCTTTAAAATTTTATTTCAAAATCTTGAAAAATCTACATGTTCTTTTATATTGCTTTAAATTTTAAATTCTTTTTTAAAGTTTTCAAAAACTTCTAAAGATCCTTTGAAATAATTCCAATATTTCCTAATATTTTTTAAACATTCTGCCAAGCAATAAAAAGTTCCATTAAATCTTCCACATTCATTTCTTATAATTTTGTAAATGTTTTCAAGTATTGTTTTAAAAATTAATTTTTCAAACTAAAAAATCATTTTCAGTTTTTCCTAATATCTTCGAAACCTTCAAAAATTTTTGTTCCAAACCTGAAAAGATCTATATTTTGCTTGAAATTAGGTCGTGAGCTATTTGAACCGAAATTTCGGTACGAATAGCCGGATTTTTGGTACAAGAAGATACTTTAATTATCTGAATTCATTCCAAATTTCCAAATAATTTTAAATTTTTTAGACCTTCTAACAATTTGTTAAACTTACTCGATTTTTCTCTAATAATAATAGGTGTTCCATTGTTATTTTTACATCAAAACTCAACGATTTGACTTGAAAATTGATTTTTTTATTAGATAAGCTGAAATGTAACCTTCAAAGTTTAGTTTTTTTTGTTTCCAGTGTTGAATATTTGAATTATAATTACTGATTTAAATGAACAGTCAGATATTTCTATGTATCAGGTAGGGTAAACAGGGGTATTACCGACATCTTAGGAAAAAGTTTCTACACGGAGAGAAAAATACTGCTGCAGTCAACGCGCGCGCATCTGTGGCCAATCAGCCAGCGAAAACTTTCGCT
>JAAAKG020147577.1:0-10430 GCA_010014905.2 Druon quercuslanigerum
ACAAAATATTTCTTTAATTTAAAGAAATTTTCCGTTTAAATTAACGAAATATTTCTTTAAATCGAATAAAAAAATTGGAAAAAAATTCTTTAAATCAAACAATTGTTTCTTTGTCTGTATATCAATACTAGAATTTCTTTGATTTAACAAAACTTTTTTCTGGCTGTGAATTTGTTTTCAGTATAAAGTTTATAATCTAGCAATAAAATCATATGGTACATATGGTGCAATGTGTATCCTACTTCTTTTACTGTAAAGTATAAATCTCACCTACGAGAAAATGATAAGACCTTGGATTTTTTCTAAAGAAATACATGCTCATAGCCAATGCATGCATTTCAATATTTGTGAATATAAAATATTAAATGCTTGAAAATGACGGAGGAGAATTGATCTTTGGTCTTCAAGGTGAGAACTGCTTTAAGATGAATTATGATTTGTGATTCACATTGCAGTCTGCATAGCGACATGCATATAATCTATTACTATTTACATTAGATTACATGCCCGTTTTGATTTGATAAAGATTTTTTTCTAGAATCTAAATTAAATCCCTAATTTTGCTTTCCCTCATTCGGTTTTATTTTCACCTTTGGACTTAGCGATTACGACACTTAATACTTTCTCTTGAAATGCGATTGTGGATTATAATTTGAAGAGAACAAGAAAAAGTTTCTGCTATAGACATGTAGATAACATTTTTTATTTTTTAAGAACTATTTTAATATTATTATCTTTATTAATTTTTGCTGGGACTATTACTATTATTATTTGAAAGTTGAAAATTTACAAAGGAAATCAGCTCGCGCAAGTTCTTAATTCGCTAAGTTAACTATTTTTAAATCAAAAATTCCGTACTTAGTAGCCCCTTTACTTAAATTTAATGTTTTAGTATAATAAAAATTGCTGTGAATATTTTGTTGTAAAACAAATATAAAAAAAAGATAAACGCGTCACGTAGTTTGTGAACGATCCCTAAGACAAAAAAAAATAATTTTGTATCAAAGGTACATTGAATGCATAAGTTGACTTCTCTTTTTAAGAAAAGTCGCGATCGAGCAAGCAAGACTCTTGAATTTTTCGAACTGCCAAAACTGCTTAAGTGCTTGAGATTCGTGACTACCACTGTCAAGTCAAAATCAATATCTTTTCTTGACAGGCGAACCAAAATATTGATCTTGCTGTTTTCATATCAACTCAGTGAGTTTCATGTTTATATATTTTCGATTAAAAACTTTAAGTAGCTTCCAAGTATTCATTATTGTTCAAACTGAAAAATAAAATTTTTAATTGGTTAAAGTTTTAAATATTTTAGTTTCTTCGTTTGGATAAATGTAATTTTTGATGTGAAATGTAGTTGTCAACTGGATACAGCGTTTCAATTCACTTTCGGAGAAAAATTATCTTTAAGAGTGGGATTTTCTGTCAAATTTTTTAAGTCATAAATCTTAATTTACTATTTGAGGGTACTTTTTTACCTTCTATTCTTTTGTCGTTCTGTTATGAGATTTGATTTTTATTACTTCAAAGTTTTTCATATCTTAAATTTGAAGTTTAAAAAATGTAACCCTTTAAGGACAAAGCCGATTTTTCAAAAAAAAAATTCAATTTTTCTATATTTCTCGCTTTATATTGAGTACACAATAGCTCAAAACCACCTTTCAAAATGCGAAACAGTCCACTTCTAAGCCCGTTACCTAAAAATTAGAAAAATCTAAAATAATGAATGTTGCTCAGCTACAACATTGGCCTTTAAAGGGTTAATCTACAAATAGTCCCTCTGAAAAGCAAAATCATAGAAAACTTTATGCGGGTTGAGAAACATTTGTGCTTTTCGCTGGAAGTTATTTTTTTTTAATTTTAATATAAAATCATAAAGTTTCGAAGAAGACTTAAGGTTGCTAAAAATGTTAGATTTTGTTCGATTTTAACAACGACAATGAGCATTTATAAACAAAAATAATAGAGATTCTCAAATTTCAACAATTTTAGGTTATTTTAGCATTGTAGACAGGAAGTGGCTATTTGGAATAAAAAATTATTAGACTTTAAAGATTACACATTTTTAAAAATTTACGTCTTGCCGTTTTGTTGGCATTCTTTTTCTGAAATCAATACTTTTAACCAAAAGTTATTATATTTTAAAGGTTTATAATTTTCTAACTAATTTAGGCTGTACATTAGAATTTTACACAAAAAATTGATATTTTGAAACAAAAATCATTATAGTTCAAACATGATTTGCAATTTTTGAACAGTTTCAAGTTATATGTAAAGTTTAGTATTATATAAATTATATATTATATAAATTAGTATTTTTATTCAAAACATTATGTACCAATGAAAAGTCACAAGTTTTTAACAATTCTATGTTATGTGAGCGTTTTACATTGGAAATAGATATTTTTAGTAAAAAATCATTAGATTTCAAAGATTAAAATTGTGTGTACAATTGTAAGTTCAGCTCTCGGTTATCACCGAAAATATAAATATAGATTTCAAACAAGATTTACAATTTGTTAGAAATTTTCGAATATTTTAAAATTTTTCATCAGAAATCGGTTGTTTTAAACAAAAAACATTAGGGTTTAAAAGAAAACTCACGATCCTAACCAATTTTTGATTATATTATGTGATTACTTCTCTTTTAAAATTGTTATTATTAATAAAAAATCATGGATTTCAAAGAATGATTACAATATTTAAACAGTAATATTTGAAACAAAAAAATTATTTAACTTCAACAATAAAATTTATGATTTTGAACAACTTCAAGTTATGTTTGTATTGTTTTCGGAACTTGTTATGTTCGAAAAAAATGCAACGGGTTGATTGTCTATACAATCACATTTGAAAATTTTCAATTCAAAAGGGGCATTTCTAAAAATAAGAAATAATAATTAAATTGGTACATTAAATACAGAAAGCGGGAGTTTGTTAAAAAAGAGCGCGAGCCTTTATTAAGTTTAAAAGCTGTAACGTCTATTCTGGCCTCGAATATTTTCACAATATTTTTTTACACAGGGCAAACTGTGAGGATTAATTGACTTCCTCGCGGATACTTTCAATAGAGCTTAAAATTTTTAACATTTATAACAATAATAATACCTACTTTAACTGTTTTCTAATAAAGATTGAAGTGCATTTTTCCTTTTAAAATAAGGCTATTTATTTCTGCACATATCTTCGAGAAAATATACTGTGTAGGTTAGGAATTTATTTACAAATATTGCACATTCTGGAAACTTTTCATTAAGACGTTTGATTTCTATTTGAAAACGGAGGTTAGGGAATAATAAACAAACCAGCCCACCTGATCCTCGCGCATGTGCAGATACACGAGGTATCACTGCATCATACGAATGACGACACGAAAACGATGAAATTGATTCTTTTTTAATATTTATAAAAAAAATACATTCTAATAACAAATCAACGCCTGGGAGTTCAATAGAAACGAAATGGTTTATATATTTTTTTACTCCGAAGCTGTTTTTTAAGCAATATCTTTGATGACGAATTTGTTGTCAAAATGTACTTTTGAGTTTTATTATCCGATTTGCCAAAAAATATGTTTATATTTTAAGTCAAATTTTTATAGAATTTTTTGTTCACAGGACACGCTTAATAGTGCTGTTTTTATTTCTCAAATGTAACTACAAATATTTTACTAGAAAGAAAGACTCATGCAAATGACGATTAAAAAGACAAAAATCAAGAGACAGACTTTAAGGTTTATACAGTATTATTTTTTTGGCTTGAAAAATTTGCATAAATTAAAGTTTTGTTCCTCTAAAGCTTACAAACTGAAAAAAATGTAATCATATTTCATTAGTGATTGGTGTTTGTTTACAAAAGAAAAAACCGCGCTATTTTTAAAAAGAAATAATTTTTATTTAGTGATTAAGGATGTTTTTGCAATTATCTTTGTAATGTTAAATTAGCGAACCGTTAAATGCGTGCAAATAATTACGTAATTTGAGCACAAAAAAACGCATCGTAATAAAGATGCAGAGCCTCGTGTTTGTTTCGATACCAACATTCTGAGAGCCTAAAAAGTAAGAAGCTACATTATACTCATCAAAAAAGCTTTTTTTCTGAAGAAAATAGAGAATGGCTGATGATTATAAACGTGATGTTAAAATCTGTGCCAATGGCCTTAATTATTGTCAGTGGTAGAAAGAACTGTAAATTATGAAACTGGAATTTGCTTCTTGTAAAACACACCTCAGAAATGCAGATTACTCTTTCAGACAATAAAGTAAAATAAAAAATAAAGAGTTATTGTACAATTTTAATATAACTTGTACTTCTAAAATTAATCATTAAATTCAATTGCTTTCAAACTTCAGGAGTTATCTATAATTATGTGAATTAAAAGTTAAAAGTGTCTTAACACTCCTGAATTTATTTATTTATCCGTAGATTTAAATAACAACAATTGAGACATAATTCGTAGAAAATATTTTCGATTTTGTAACGCAATTGAGACCTGAGATATTAAGCATCTGAATACGGGTAAACCGCCTTATATGTAACCAAATTTATCAATTTCGATTAAATTAACCAACAATTTTAGGATTAAAATTTCATGGGTTTTCAAACTCGGCTCTCGACAGCGATTGAAAAATAGAATTTTCAATTTTTTGCAAAATTCAAAACTTTGTCCCAAGACATGGGGGTGCTGAATGAGATTTTAAAGTTTTGTCTATACGAGTTATCCTGTTCCGCGAAAATCAAAATTGAAGATCGCAATAGCACAGGTTGATAGACATTTGTTGCTAAAAATCCGTAAAAATAATAAAATGTTGGTTTCTTTCAATGATACTAATTTCATGAAATATTAATTCTCAAAAGTTAATGAAAAATTATGACTACGTTCAAGTTTGAACCAAAATGTTATTCACAATTTTTAATTGTATCAAAAAATGATATTTTAATAAAATCCTTTTCATCACAATGTGGATTTAATTTTTAAAGGATCTTTTATGCAATTAACGCATTATCATAAATTTTTGGGTTATCCAGTTCTGTACTGCAAGCATATATTTTTAAAAGTTTAAACCTGGCAGTTTTTCCATAAAACTTTTCTTTATTTACAGAATATTAATTCAAGGCTTATTAGATCTTTTAAATGTGAAATGAAAACATATCTTTATTTTAAGTCAATGTGCTTAGGTATTTACCTCGATATTCACCTTTGAATTGATTAAGGAAGCTATGAATTGATTTCTAGGAGCTTTTGGTCCGGAAGTCGAATCTGAATTTTCAGCTTCCAAGCTAGCATTTCCGCTGAGTTATCAATTTCTCGTAATCGATTTTAATTAATCCAATCTAATCGAATTTCTCATGCTAGGCAATATCGAAGTCCTGCGGACTCAATTCCAGTTCATTTAAAAAAGTTTATATGTTTTCATTGAAAAAAATAGGAAGAAATAAATCAAATAATATTGAACGGTTTTTGTAACATTTTGTTTTCTTTTTGATGTAAATGATATGATTCTCAAAATTAAAAAAAGAATTTGAATCAGTTTGAGTATTCAATTTTTAAATAGTTAATGCTCTAAAATGACTCTTGAAACTCAAAATCTATATATTTTGTTACTTCTTTTCTTTTAGCAGTGGAATACAATTATTTATGATTCTCTTTAGAGTCTAGAATTGGGTTCCGGCAATATATGCCGATTTTTCCTCCTGGGTTAATCCTAAAATGCTTAAAAATTAATTTCCGTCAAATTATGCTAATAATAGAAAATGAACAGTGTGGTCATTGTGACATTTGAAAGTTATATTTTGTCTCCATATCTCTCTCCCACCCCCATGGAAACTTGGAAAGGTCCACAAATTCTAAATAATTTATTATGATTTCCAAAGAACTCAAGGTTAATTCCAACAAGTTTAAACATGCTCCGGCAGAATGTGCCGGAATGAAATACTAAAGCACACGTGCCTGTTTAGTCCATAACCTTATTGCGCTAACGAGAGTACGTTTTTTCGGTTATTTCGGTGCTTCGGTAGTTCTTATTCTGAAAAAGGGTTTTGTATACGTAACAAGGAGGAATGGGACATACTATGTTTTCCCTTCTGCATCTAATCTTGCAATTCCCATTGACGATATAAGTTTAGGTACTTCTCTCTCCGGAAGAGAAAATTAAAATCCGGCAAAATATGCAAAATATTTAATTTTTCAATAAATTTTAAATAAATAAAATTATTTTCTCTAATACTAGGGCACACAAAAAGTTTGGGACAGACCTGCACCCACCCACCTAGTAATTTTCTTTCCTCTATTTATGGGATGACCACAACAAGATCTATTATTTAACTGGCCATGATTATTATTCCACATATACTTACTTCCGCGTGAATAAAATGCATAACAGATGCAGAGTAAAATGACTCAACAAAACCTGATTTTACTGGTAATTATAAAAATTTATGTAACAAGAATCAATTACTCAATATAGTTAACAAATGTAAATGTAACTTTTGTCTTATTTCTCTGATTACGCATTGACTTCTCAGAGCTCAGGCATTTATTCATCAATTCTCGTCTGATCTTAAACATACTTTAAATTATTCAGTTTTTGAAAGCCTTGAGTTCCAAGTATTCAATTTAGAATTTTTCTATTTTAAATTATGTATGCAGTGTAGTGTGAATTTTATCCATTTCAAATCGAATATAGTTTATTATTATTCTGCAATTTTATTTCAAGTTGGGAAAATCAATTTGTTGAACAACTACATTAAAATAATGTAAAAATTGTAAATACTTTGTAAAAATTGCAAATGGTTTGTAAAAATGAATGAATAAACATTTTTTATAATTAAATTTTTTCTTACTGTCAGTTCTTCCCAATTTTTTTAAAGTGCTTTAAATATAGTAAATCATGGATTTTTCGGGGAGTAGATTTCTTATACAACTCTGTTTTGAATTCTCAAATAAGTAAACAATCTTTAAATATTGTTTCTTGATTTAAAAAATTTTTTTAAATTTTTTTAAAGATTATGAAAAATCAGTCATTTTTCAAAAATTAATAAGAAGCGATACCCTAATTTACATTTTTGACAAAAAAGTACAATTATGTTATTGCCGTTCTTAATTGCAATTATAATTTAAAGTACATAGTAACAGTAATAGTAGTATTTTAAATAATACAATTATTAAAAACATTTCGATTCTTCAAAGAATAATTTTTTTCGTACCTGTACTAAAATTTAACTTTTTTTTGAATTATCGAAAGCCAACTGTTCTAACTTATAAAATTTTGAAAGGCTTTAATTTAAAATTCTTTAATAGATGAAAAAAAAAAAATTTGGACTTGTTACAAGCTTTCAAAGATTACTTGCGAATTCTAAAAAATAATATAGTTGTTTTTCAGAATGCAGTATTTTTAAATCGAGCGTACCTTTTTTTTCCTTTTTTTATTTGGCGTGCGATATCTTGCTATTTCAGTTAAAATTTAAATTTAAATTTTTTTTGTATTTATCTGATAATACGTACTACATATCTCTTGAGTCGGGTTTTTAATAAACTAGTAATTCATATTGAAAACATTATTTTGGAAAAATCGAATTTTGGAATTTTTCTCGGAAACAGCTAAAACATCGATAAAAGTTGAAACATCCAGAAAGGTTCTACCAAAAACATCTCTTACTCTTTGGTGATAGCTTGCATCGTTCACGAGAAAATAAGCCTTTATAATATATATGTATATATTAGTTTCCTTTTTCATATTAGCAGAAACATTTAACATTATTGTTAATACTCGAATGATTGCAACAAATTCAAAAAAATTGTTTGAATAAGCAGTTAAATGCTTGCTCTTTTATTTTCACCATATAACGATATATCCAGATCGAAATACGAAATTATTCTGACACCCTATAGCTGGACCTATACTTGACTTAAAATGGAATTGGCCTGTTGAATTTTGATTGTAATAAAATTTATGTTGTTTAGCATTACGAGTTTAAATGTATCATTTTGGAAGGGGCTATATGTACTGGAAAAATAACGCTTTTTTTACGTAAATTTTAGTATAAGCAGCCCTTTGTCCAGTTGAAATTTTTAAATTTTAAATTATCTTGAATATACATTTTTTATATTCAATTGATAATATATTTATATCAGTCGAATAAAGGGTATCATTATTATTTACAAACAATCTGCAATTTGGCTCGAGGGATACATTTGTATTGCTGGTGCGGAACAACAGCAGCTTGGCTTACATTTATAAATTATAATATAGGTATATTAAGACTGGCGAGGCCGAAGGCGAGGCTAAAATGATTCTTACAGCTGTTCACTAGCGTCTTCGCAAAAACTGCCGTGCAAATGAAATAACGCGTATCTGCCGTTCGGATAGGTCATCCGTCACTTTGACGAATTCTTAAAATGGGATTAAAATAGCCTTGACTCTCGTATTTTTTATGAACCTTAATTATGTTTATCGTACTGAAAAACGGATATTCAATAAATACCTTCAGAATCAAGGACTTTTGATTCTAATTTGAAGGATTTGTAAAATTTTACCAATCTTTCAAGTGACAGATGACTTATCCGAACTGCAGATCCGCTTTGCTTTATATGCACGTCATAAAAGAAAATGTGATGGCACATCTCCAACATTTTTATCCGTTGACAGTCTCTCGTTTTATATACTCATAATGTCTAATCCTAACGATAACAAACATGGTAATTAAGTTTCATCGACTTATGTAGGTTGAGAAATATTTTTTATAATTTTCAAATTTTCCTTTCTGATAGAAATTGAGTAACTAATAATAAAAGTGATTTCAAATAATAAACAAAGTATTTTTTTTGTCGATTTCGATCTGAGAATTCAATGTTAATTTGAAGTGAGGCCAAATTGCCTCTTGAGATTCGGGTTTCTATCGATTTGAATAATTTACTCCCATTGCGCACATGCATTTACGCACTTAGGCTGTTTGACTGTGTGAGATATTTGTTAAAGCGGAAAACTATTTCGGCTCTGAATTCGTTCGTTAAAATCAGCTTGTGTACTCGCTGGAAAGTGATTGCATGTGTAAAACGGTACAAAGTACTTGCAGAGATGCATCAAATTTGAAGGAAAGAGGGAAGCTGTCAATGTTTGCTATTTACCCACCCTGTGCATGTGTTAGAATGTAATTATTGTTAGATAACTAGAAGCGGATTCAGCGGATAAATATTTCTATTTTTACTGATATTTTCTATTTAAAAATTTGTATTAGAGGCCGCCCATAAAATATAGGGGACGGGGGGGGGGGGGGCACAAAAAACTACAGTTCGTAACAGGGGTACAGTTCAAAAATACCTTAATAAGTTCAAAAATCACTACCATATTTCAGGCTTCACACTTTTTCTCCTATTCCCTTTTGTTCCCCCTCTTCCCTGAATTGAATTTAGAGAACATAATAAGAAAATCCAACTATTTTGTAGCTCGTCATATTCATCACATTTGGTTAAAAATTCGACTTTTTTAATATTCTTTTACTTGTAATTAAGATTAATTTTTAAAACAGAAAATGTAACTATTCTATTTTTTGTTAAAAATTAATGTTTTCTAGTTGAAAATTCCACTATTTGATAAAAAATTCATGTATTTTGTTGAAAATTCGACTTTTTCGGAAAATATATTTGTTCTTACGATTTAATCCTTGTTGGTTGAAAACGCAACTGTTTGTTTGATAATTAATCTGTTTGGTTGAGGATTCAACTATTTTGTTGCAAATTTATCGTTTTTGGTTAAAATATCAAATATTACATGTTTCGTTGAGAATTCATTTTTTTTTTAAATTAACGAATCGGGTTAATGTTGAATTACTTCGCAAAACTTGAATTTTGTTGTTTGTTTAAAATTCAATTACTTGCTTGAAAATCAACTTTTTGGTAAAAAATTCAACCTTTTTGTAAAATAAAACGTCTTTTTGGATAAAAAGTTAACTATTTTCTTTAAAAAGTCTTCTTTTTTTATTCAAAACTTAAATAGTTGATTGAAAGTTGATCTACGTCCTTTAATTTTTTTGAAGGTTTTGTTTTGTTTTGCTAAAAATTTATCTGTTTTGCTTGAAAATTTCGACTTGGAATTTTAGGAATTCAAAGAAATATGCTGAGGGTACGAAACGTAGCCCTACGTAAAGGATTACCTACAACGCTTCGTACAACCTCAGTTTTTCTATGTTTAAAGCGTATTATATGATATCAACATTAATTTTATTTAAATTATTAAATCCCCTAATTATTCCACCGAAAAAAAGTCCAGCTAAACCAGTGATATTTATCTTTGATCTAGCTGCATCTTTTGTTGGAAAGTAAGCAACTATGTTGGTAAAATTATCAAAGTAGGCGTGTGTTCTCATGTAATAAAGAATGAATTTGTTGATGTTTAAAAACGAGTAATATATTTAGATAAACATGTAAAAGT
>JAAAKG020147578.1:0-10430 GCA_010014905.2 Druon quercuslanigerum
TTTGAATTTTTCCCAAATTAAAAAAATGCGGTATTAACAAAAATGTTTTTAAAGCCTGGTACATTTTTTTCGATATTGTTGGAAGTCTAAATTGTTATTAAAAATTAATTTTTTAACAAAAAAGGAATTAAAATTTTCCTTGTAATCATAAGAAACTTTTTGTTTCATTGAAAAATTTTTAAAATCTTAATGGGATTCCAACTTCATAAAATCAAAAAAAATCGGATTTTTCGGAATTCATTTTTAAAAAATTGAATTTTTTTCAACTTTCTCTTAAATTCATTTTAAAAAATAAAATATTTGTACTTTTCCAAAAATTTTTAAGAACATTGTTCTTCTTGAATCCATTTAATATTCTTAAAAAGATTCCAAGCTTTTTTTCGAAATCTTCAAAAATGTATATTTTGTTTTAAAAGTTTTTTTGAAATATTATTTTTAATCTTTTAAGAACTTCCAAATTCAATTATTTTTATTCGATAAGTGACGAGCTTCCAAGCAGTTTTTTAAAAAATAATTTTGAATTGTTTGAACATTGATTAATTGTTTCAAGAATTTTTTTCCTTCTTAAGTCGTGAAAAGTTAATTTGAGAAATGTTAAAAATAGTACTTATTTTTTAACTTATTTTGTAATTATTTGAACAAAGTTCATTTTATTAATTCATTTTTTCTTCCCAAACTCGTAAAAATTTATTATTTTTTTTAAATGGCAAAAAATTGACACATATTGATAGTTATATATTTTAAAAATATATTTTGTAATTATTTAAACAATTTTTATTTGTTAAAATAAATTTTCCCCCTGTAAAGCGTGAAAAATTGTTATTTTCTAGAAATAATGAAACAATTAACAGATGTTGAGGGTAATATTTTTTAAAGTTTTTTTTGCAATTTTCAAAGCAACTTTCATTTTTAAAATAATAATTATTGTTTTCAACAATTTTTTTTTTGTTAAAACCATTTTTGTTTGCTTAACAAATTTCCCCTTTACTAACAGAGAAGTAATTTTTAGAAAAAAAGGGATTTTTTCCACATTCCCAATGAAAAGCGCGCAAGTGAGTGAATGTTTAAATAATTACTGAATATCCTTAAAAAATATATTAGTTTCAACCTTCGTTAATTTTGCCTTAAATTCCAGAAAATAATATATTTTTACGATTTTAAGGAAAGATAAGAAATTTTGACAATTTAAAGGGAGAAAAATTGTAAAAAGAATCGTTCAAAATAAATAATGGTTGTTTAAACAATTTAAAATTATTAAATAATACTTAGAAACTCTTTCTTTATCGATGAAAATTAGTAATGTAGAAAAAAAATTTTTTAAATACCGTCTTTAGAATGAATTTTATAAAAAAAACTTATATTTTGAATTTTTCTGGGCATTTTTCGGGCACAACAAAAGAAAATTGTGGAAATTATCGCTTAGAGAACTCCTTAAGAAATAAATAAATTGAAAATCAAACACAGTTAATAAAAAAAATACTTCCTATTTCCATTTTTTCGAAAACCGTGTTTTTTTAAATTTAAAGTCCAAAAATTATAGCTTCATGAGAGCGGGTAACGTGGGAAAAAAATTGTTAAAAAAAAACTGTTTTTTTTTGGAAATCACCAAAAATCTAAATTTGTATTTTTTGATCAACCTACTGTTCACATTCGTTCACATTTAAAAAAAACGTGTTTTTATTTGTTAAAATTGTTGTTGCTTTTGCAAAATAATTAACTTACAAAGAGTTCAGGATTAAATATTTGGAAGAATAAAATAAAATTTTTCCAAGGAATTTTCAAGGATTTCTCTATAATCTACAAAGTGGTACGTAATATTTGTATTGGTATTTTTTTCCAATCAACAGATAACCGATAACTGTTAATTGAACAATGAATAATTAGTTAGAACTATTTGCTACTAGTATGAGAATACTTTTAATTAAATTCTTTCGATTTTTTTTTTTTTTCATTTAAGAACATTGATATAATTTAAATATTAAATTGTATTAACAGATTAGGGAACATCCATAAACTAGGTTACAATTTGGGGGGGGGGGGGTCGTTATCTGATTATAAATTTTAATAAAGTTTATGATTTTTTTAATTCTTCTTTTCTTCCTCATAGAGGCAGGTTTCTAATTACCACAATTTTAAAATATATTTTTTTGATATATTATGATCGACCTATTATTGAAACTTTTATCATCTATCAGTACCAATTTATAAAGTTAAAAAAAAAGTTTATTCTGCTCATATGAGAAAAACGATTTTGATTTAGATCGGGGTTCAGTAGGGCCCTGGATAGATTGCCCTATTTCTAATCAGGCGCTGGTCGGGAAAATAGAGAGGGCCTGACTAGTTCTGTAAAGTTGTTTTAGCCAGGTTCTAGCTAGAACTTCTGAGCAGGCCCTAACGAGAGTGCCCTTTTATCGCCCGACGATTAGTAGGGCCCCGTCTAGATCCCTTCTATCACTTGATGAATATTTAATTGATATGGCAAAAAAGTATTCAAAAAGAAATATTAATTGATTGCGAGTATTTAGACTTTAAATATTATTGGTCCTATTTAGAGCTAATACAGATATCACATTTTTAAGCATTATATTACAAATAAAATTTCTGAAGACACGGAGTATCGAACACCTACCACCTCTACCTAAATTTATCGACTAGCAGTCGGGAGTTTCAACAGTACAGCTTAAAAAAATTTTAACTCTCTTTTTCAAATCGAATATTTATTATTATACGATGTTATGTATATTTAAAGTATACGAATTGTTAACAGGAATATCAATAAAATAATTTTTAAATAAATAATTTTAATCGATTAAAATTGTTCTTCCTGTAATATTTGTTTTTCCCCGCTGTAGACTACTTTTTACAATGATAGAAAATGTATTTTTTTCTGAACTTTTACAGTTTTTTATGAAGATGGAATTTTTTCTTTAAAAAAGCAGGATACAGATAGATTTGCCATACGTACACGAGGCATGAAATTCCTCACTAGAACCTGACAGGGAACTGATTAAATTTTTCTAGACTAGATATTCTGATAGGGGCCCCAAATAGTTTTTGCTGGACTATAGATATTCTGATAGGGGCCCCAGTTAGTTTTTTCTGGACATATCCGTCATATCTGCTGTAAAATGAGGGACCGGATCGTATAAGGGCGTATAGAATTTTCTCGTGCGAAATCATAGTCCCCTGGAGGCTTTAAAACAAATTTTGAATTTAAAATTTTTGAAGGATATAACTGGACGTGAAATTTTATTGTGCATCTTTTTTCCTCTAGACAAAGAGTTGTAACTTTTTTAGTTTTCGAAATAAAACCAAAAAACTGACTTTTTTGAAAAACATTATTTTAATCCGTTTTTCACTTCAACTCGTGCTTAGTGCTTCAGTTTTTGAAATTTAATATTGAAAATTACAGGAAATGTGATTTAAGATGTCCTTCGATTGAAAATATGATAGGAATTCAAAACTGTTGTTTTCAAAAATTATTATTAATTTTTTTCTGATGCTCGGGGCGAATGGAACACTTGTAATTTCCAACGTTTCGTTTAGCGAGGGAATTTTCAGCAGGCAAATCCTTCTCGCAACAAAACTTCGGAGAAAGGTATAATGAAGTTTTTTGGAGAGTTTCAGTTCAAAATATTTAATAGCCTAGGAGTATTAATGATTTTAGTGAACGTCCGCGCTGGAGTTTTCGTGACATATTCAACTTTATTAAGCTTAAAATTTAATTTAATGTGCACTGTCCAGAGCATACTTAAGGACTAACTGATCTGTTTTATTTATTAAATAGATTAAGACAAAGTGTAAGAAAATTTCTGCATAGGTTTGTTTTCAAAATGCATGTTCAAGATCCCGTGCGAGTTAAGCCGAATGTTGGTGTAAACATTAGGTGTACATTAAAGTATCCTACATTTAAATCTAAAAAAAAAACCGGAAAAAATACGTTCAAAATTAAATAAAATCTATGAATATTTTGTTAAATTATTATTGCTTTACTGTTTATCACTAAAAATTTTTATAAGATTATATTATAAGCAAAAACTCTCTAACGAGAGAACATGGCACAACGGAGTGCATAGTAAGTTCGAAAACCCCAGCGCTGACTTTCACTAAAATCATAACTACTTCTAAACTATTAAATATTTTGATCTGGAAGTTTTCAAAAAACTTTATTATACCTATCTCCGAATTTTTGTCGCGCGAAGTATTTTCCTGCTTAAAATTCCCTCGCTAAACGAAACGCTGGAAGTTACAAGTGTTCGATTCGCGCTGAGCATCAGAAAAAAATTAATAATAATTTTTGAAAACATCGGTTTTAAACTCCTATCATATTGCCAACCGAAGGACATCTTAAAGCACATTCCTTGAAATTTTTATTAAAAAATTTCAGAAACTGAAGCACTGAGCACGAGTTGAAGTGAAAAATGGATTAAAAACAAGTTTTCCAAAAAAGTCAGTTTTTTGGTTTTATTTCGAAAACTAAAAAAGTTACAACTTTTCGTCTAGAGGAATAAAAATGCACGATAAAATTTCACGTCCACATATGTCCTTCAAAAATTTTAAGTCTAAAATTTGTTTTGAAGCCTCCAGGGGGCTATGATTGCGCACGAGAAAATTCTATATGCCCTTATACGATTTGTGGATTTTTTGCGACCATGGACCCTAACCTTTAAAATATACTATTAGATTTAAAAAAACATGGCGGCACCAAATATGGCGGCTTGAAATGAAAAATTTTAGTATAAAAATTGTATTTTTTTGAAATACAACAATTTTATTTCTATTTTCATGAAAATGTATACCAGAAGGTATTTCGGGTCGCTGATTACAAATATGATATCAGATTTTCAAAATTCAAGATGGCGGATCCAATATGGCAGCCAAAAATTTTTAAAACTGTTTAATTTTCATGAAAATTTTTACTAGGGGGATTTTTGGGTCGTCGATTACAAACATTTTATCAGAATTTCAAAATTTAAGATGACATATTAACAAGTTTCAATTGAAAATATCAATTTTCAATAAAAAATGTAACAGTTGCATTTTCAGTGATAAAAATGAATTCTCAACCAAAAAATTATTTTTTAAAAAGAAAAGAAGATTTTAAAAGAAAAAGATCTGCAAATTTCAAATATCAATTTTTAACTAAAAATGGAATGGTTATATTTTCTAATTTAGAAATATATTTTACAACTTCTACAATTTTTTTGACCTTTCGGTTTTTATTTATTGGCTTTGAAATATTTTTTCACGTTTTTTAGGATCAGTACATTAAAACATTTTATTCTTTATCTCTTCACTACGGGTTTGAATATGAAGAAAAAAACTATATACTTCGCGGTAATTTAAATTTTTTATTGTTTTCAGAAGGTGCTTAGTGTATTGGATTAAGGTGCTTAATGCTTATTGAATTAAGGATTAACAGGATGGAATTGCATTTCTATTACAATGAAACTTTTAAAATTGAAATTAAAAAATAGAAAAAAATGGTCAAGCTTTAATTAGACTGTGAAATATTTCTCTCGCATGAAAAAAATTTTGTTCTGAAAAATTTTTGTATTTTAAAAGATTTTTTAAATGGAAGCTTTCCCTGGAACTTAAGATAAATTGAAGCTTAGATTTTTAATCATTAACGTGAATTTGGATTATATATCTTTACTGAAAAATCTATATTTGTTAAAAATTTATCTCTTTTTCTAAATTCAACTCAAATTTCATCTTTTATGGCCGAAAGTTAATTCTTTTTATTTTAAAAGTCTACTATTATATTTTTGGTCTACTTATCAGGTGGAAAATTTAATTATGTTGTCGAAAATTAATCTTTTTCATCGAAATGTAAACTCTTTTCTTTTGTTTATATATATTTTAGGGTAAAAAAATTTCTCTTTTGGTTACAAATTATGTTGTTTTGTTTAAAATATAATTGTTTTGTTGAAAATTCAACCATTTTCTTGCACATTCGTCTTTTTGGATAGAAAATTCGCTTTCTGAATCGAAAATTCGATTTGTGGTAGAAAATTCGTCCTTTTGGTTGAAAGTTAATTCTCTTTGTTTAAAAAGACTATTATTATTATTTGGTTGAAAATATAATTATTTTGTTGAAAATTCAAGTATTTTGATAGAAAGTCATATTTTTTTGCTCAAAATTCAACTGCTTTTTGAGCATTTTAGCCCAGAATTGATCTCATTTAGTTAAAACTTCTACCATTTGGTTAAGAATATAATTATTGTGTTGAAAATTCAACCGTTTTCTTGAACTCGTCCATTATTATATTTTTTGTTAAAAAATAATCACTTTTCGTTAAAAATTATGCTATTTGGTTAAAATTTTAATTATTTTGTTTAAAAATTAATTATTTTGTTAAAAAAAAAGGTTTTCATAAAAAATTAATCTGATTTTGAATTGAAAATTCATCAATTGGTCAAAAAGTCGTTTTTTTGTTTGAAAGGTAATTTTTTTCATTTGATTATACTTTTTGTTAAAAAATAATCGCTTTTAATTATAAATTCTACTATTGGTTTGAAAATTTAATTATGTTGTTGAAAATTCAACTTTTTTGGAAATACATATTTTTTTATAGAAAATTGGTTCTCTTAAATTTAAAATTCATCTGTTGGTGAAAAGTTAATTATTTTTATTTAAAAAGTCTTTTATTATATTTTTTATAGAAAAAATGATTATTTTTATTTAAAAATTTAAATACCTAATTGAAAAATTAATTATTTTGTTGACAATTAATTATTTTTTTTAAATTTATATTTTTTAGTCGAAAACTGAACTTTTTTTAACAATCATACTGTTGGATACAAAATTGAAATTTTAAAATCCATCTGGAAAGGTCGTGTTCTTTAATTGAAATTGAATTATTTTTATTTGAAAAGTCTATTATTATATTTTTTGATCCAAAATAATCTCTTTTGTTTGAAAACTATGCTATTTGTTTGAAAATTCAATTATTTTGTTGAAAATTTAACAATTTTTGTTAAAGTCATCTTTTCTAGTCGAAAATTCAACTTTTTTGAAACAAATCATATTTTTGGATAGAAAATTGGTCCTCTTAAATGGAAAATTTAGCTGTTGGTGGAAAGTTAATTATTAAAGTTAATTATATCTTTATTAGAAAACTCTATTATTATATTTTGTATTGAAAATTTTTTTTTAGCCTTCATCTTTTTGGAGAGAAAATTGGTCCTCTTAAATGGAAAATTTAGCTGTTGGTGGAAAGTTAATTCTCTTTATTAGAAAACTCTATTATTATATTTTGTATTGAAAATTTTTTTTTAGCCTTCATCTTTTTGGATAGAAAATTGGTCCTCTTAAATGGAAAATTTAGCTGTTGGTGGAAAGTTAATTCTCTTTATTAGAAAACTCTATTATTATATTTTTTATTGAAAATTTTTTTTAGCCTTCATCTTTTTGGATAGAAAATTCATCCGTTTGGTTTGAAAATTCATCTACTGATAAAGAAATGACTTTTTTGTTTGAAAAGTTTTTCATTATGACTAATTATACGATCAAAATTTTTGTTAACAAACATCTTTTTGAATAGAACATTTTTCCTTCTTAATTGAAAATCCATATTTTTGTAGAAAAGTCGCATTTTTTGGTTTAGAGTTAATTTTTTTTATTTTAAAAGTCTATTATTATATTTTTTGTTTAAAAATCATTATTTTGGTTAAAACTTCTGCTATTTGATTCAAAGTTTATTTATTTTTTAAAAAATTAAACCATTTTTTTAAGAAAGGCATATTTTTTAGTCGAAAATTTAACTTTTTTTAACAATCATACTTTTGGAGACATAATCGGTTCTCTTCAATTGAAAATCCATTTGCTAGTGGAAAGGTCGTGTTCTTTAGTTGAAAGTGAATTATTTTTATTCAAAAAGTCTATTTTAATTTTTTTTATTAAAAATAATAATTTTTTGTTTAATTTTTTTCAGTATTCATCTTTTTGGATAGAAAATTTGACCTTTTTAGTTGAAAATCGATATTTTTGTAGAAAAGTCGTATGTTTTGGTTTAAAGTTAATTCTTTTTATTTTAAAAGTCTATTTTTATATTTTTTGTTTAAAAATATAATTCATTTTGGTTAAAACTTCTACTATTTGGATGAAAATTTAATTATTTTTTTAAAAGCTCATCTTTTTGGATCAAAAATTCGTCTTTTTGAATAGAAAATCCCCTTTAAAAAAAACACATTTGTTATAGAAAATTGGCCCTTCTGTATCAAATATTCATTTTTGGTAACAAATTCTTCTTTTTTGGTTGCAAGTTAATTCTTTTTATTCGACAAGTCCATTATTATATTTTTTTCAAAAATAATGAATTTTTGTTAAAAATTCTACTATTTGGTTAAAAATTTAAATATTTTTTTAAAAATCAAACCATTTTTTTTAAAAAGACATATTTTTTAATCGAAAATTTAACTTTTTTTAACAATCATACTTTTGGGGACATAATCGGTTCTCTTCAATTGAAAATCCATTTGCTAGTGGAAAGGTCGTGTTCTTTAGTTGAAAGTGAATTATTTTTATTCAAAAAGTCTATTTTAATTTTTTTTATTAAAAATAATAATTTTTTGTTTAATTTTTTTCAGTATTCATCTTTTTGGATAGAAAATTTGACCTTTTTAGTTGAAAATCGATATTTTTGTAGAAAAGTCGTATGTTTTGGTTTAAAGTTAATTCTTTTTATTTTAAAAGTCTATTTTTATATTTTTTGTTTAAAAATATAATTCATTTTGGTTAAAACTTCTACTATTTGGATGAAAATTTAATTATTTTTTTAAAAGCTCATCTTTTTGGATCAAAAATTCGTCTTTTTGAATAGAAAATCCCCTTTAAAAAAAACACATTTGTTATAGAAAATTGGCCCTTCTGTATCAAATATTCATTTTTGGTAACAAATTCTTCTTTTTTGGTTGCAAGTTAATTCTTTTTATTCGACAAGTCCATTATTATATTTTTTTCAAAAATAATGAATTTTTGTTAAAAATTCTACTATTTGGTTAAAAATTTAAATATTTTTTTAAAAATCAAACCATTTTTTTTAAAAAGACATATTTTTTATTCGAAAATTTAACTTTTTTTAACAATCATACTTTTGGATAGAAAATTGGTCCTCTTAAATTGAAAATTCATTTGTTGGTGGAAAGTTAATTCTTTTTATTTAAAAAGTCTTTTATTATATTTTTTATTAACAAATTTTATTTTTATTTAAAAATTCAAATACCTAATTGAAAAATTAATTATTTTGTTGACAATTAAAATATTTTTTTTTTGAAAAATTCATATTTTTTAGTCGAAAAATTAACTTTTTTTTCATAAATCATACTTTTGAATACAGAATCGGTCCTCTTCAATTAAAAATCCATTTGCCAGTGGAAAGGTCATGTTCTTTAGTTGAAAGTGAATGATTTGTCTTTGTTAAATTTATATTTTCTAGTCGAAAATTCTAGTTTTTTAACAATCATATTTTTGTATAGAAAATTGGTTCTCTTGAATTAAAAATTCTTCTGTTAGTGACAAGGTCGTGTTCTTTAGTTGAAAATTAATTATTTTTATATGAAAAGTGTATTATTATACTTTTTATTAAAAAATTATCACTTTCATTTAAAAATTCAACTATTTAGTTGAAAATTAAATTATTTTGTTGAGAATTTAACTATTTTTCATGACTTTTTTTTAACAATAATACTTTTGAATTGAATTTTTGTCATTTGGTAGAAAATTCTTCTCTTTTGGTTGAAAATTAATTCTTTTTATTTGAAAAGTCTACTATTATATTTTATGTTTCAAAATAATTTCTTTTGGTTAAAAGTGATGCTATTTGGTTTATTTAACGGTAATTGTTTGTATTTAAAAAGGCTATTATTAAATTTTTCGATAAAAAATAATGACTTTTGGTTAAAATTCTACTATTTAGTTAAAAATTTAATTTTTTTCTTAAAAATTAAACTTTGTTCGTCAAGAAAATTAACTATTTTTTAAAGTTGAAAATTATACTATTGTATTGTCAGTACAAAATAATCTCTTTTGGATACAAAATCTAATTTATTGATTTTTTTTAATGATCCAATTTTCTTAAAAAGTCTTCTTTTCTGGTGGGAAATTCTATTTTTTTAACAACCATACTTTCGAATAGAAAATCGGTCATTTTTAATTGAAAATTCCTCGTTTGGTAGAAAAATCATCTTTTTCTGTTTAAAAAGTATATTATTATACTTTGTTATTCCAAAATAATCTCATTTGTTTGAAAATTATGCTATTTGTTTGAAAATTTAATTATTTTATTGAAAATTTTACAGTTTTTTAAAGTCATCTTTTTGAGTTGAAAAATCAACTTTTTTTTCTAACAATCATATTTTTGGATAGAAAATTGGTGCTCTTAAATTGAAAATGCATCTGTTGGTGAAAAGTTAATTATTTTTATTTG
>JAAAKG020147579.1:0-10429 GCA_010014905.2 Druon quercuslanigerum
TTTCAATAAAAAGTATAAACTCAAAATTTTAATGTTCAACTAAAAAAATATTAATTTTTGAACAAAAATAATACATTTTTGAACATAATATTTGAATTTTCAACTAAAAAAAAAAAATAATTTTCAACCAAACAGATGAATTTTCAACTAAAAAAATATAAGTTCTCGACTGAAAAAAACCAAAGAACTTCTTAAAAAAAATAGTTTAATTTTCAACTGACAGAAAACTATGAAAATCTTGAACAAAAGAATTAATTTTGCATCTAGATTAATTTTCTATTATAAAAAAGACGATTTTTTAACAAACGACACGATATTATTTTGCTGAAAATTCGTTTTTCTTTTATTGAAAATTAATTTAGTTGATTGAAATTTGAACTATTTCATTTTAGATAAAAATTTATTTTTTACCACAGATTTTTACCACAGATATGAGTTCCTAACTAAGAGTTAGGGACTCATATCTGTGGTTGAAAATTTATATCTATTAGTTGACAATGCATCTCTTTGGTTGAAATTGAACTATTCTCCCCAAAAATCGTTTTTTTTTGTTCTTGAAAATTGTTTTTTTTAAACTGTCAGTTTATATTTAATTTTTTGTTACTACTTGCTTGCAAGTTTTAATACTTAGATAAAAACTCCTTTTTTTAAATTCAGAGTTTTAGTTGACAACTCATGTATTTGTTTGAAATTGAACTACTTTTTTCAAACATATTTTTTTTGTCTTACAAATTAATTTTTTCAACAGAAGATTGAAGTTCTCCATATCTCGTTGAAATTCGATCGTTTTTAGTTAAAATGTTACTTTTTGGTTTAAAATTAGTTTTTTTTTGTAGAAAATTAATATTTTTGCTGGAAAATTTATATTTCTTGATCAAAAATTAAATTGCTTGGATCAAATTTGATATATTTTTTTGGTTGAAGATTAGTTATTTAATTTAAAAATGAATTTTTTTTGTTAACAATTTGTTTTTCCGGTTGAAAATTATTTTTTTTAATTGAAAATTTAACTTTTGCATTTCTAGTTGAAATATAAACTGTTTTTAATTCAAAATAAAAATATTTCTTAATTGAAGAATTCAGTATTAAATTTTTTTGAGAATTCATCTATTTTATTAACAAATTTTAGTACTTAGTTCATCTACTTTGTCACAAATTCTTCTTTTTTGTTAAAGATTCATAATTTTACTGAATATTCGTGCCTTGGATTGAAAATTAAGAAAAAAATATCCTTTTTTAGTTGAAAATTAATTTAGTCAATTAAAAATGTAAATTTGCAATTTTGTATTGAAAATTTATTTTTTTAGTTGCAAATTCTTATTTCTTGTTAAAGATTCATGATATTACTGAAAATTCATGTCTTGAGTTAAAAATTAAAAAAAAATATCCTTTTTTATAGTTCAACATTAATTTCGTTAATTAAAAATGTAACTTTTCAATTTTTTATTGCAAATTTTTTATTTTAGTTGCTAATTCTTATTTCTTGTTGAAGATTCATGATATTACTGAATATTTGTGCCTTGGATTGAAAATTAAAAAAAAATTCTTTTTTATAGTTGAAAATTAATTTTGTTAATTAAAAACGTAACTTTTCAATTTTGTATTGAAAATTTATTTTTTTAGTTGCAAATTCTTATTTCTTGTTAAAGATTCATGATTTTACTGAATATTCATGTCTTGAGTTAAAAATTAAAAAAAAATATCCTTTTTTATAGTTGAAAATTAATTTCGTTAATTAAAAATGTAACTTTTCAATTTTTTATTGAAAATTTTTTTTTTTTAGTTGCTAATTCTTATTTCTTGTTGAAGATTTATGATATTACTGAATATTTGTGCCTTGGATTGAAAATTAAAAAGAAAATTCTTTTTTATAGTTGAAAATTAATTTTGTCCATTAAAAACGTAACTTTTCAATTTTGTATTGAAAATTTATTTTTTTAGTTGCAAATTCTTATTTCTTGTTGAAGATTCATGATTTTACTGAATATTCATGTCTTGAGTTGACAATTTAAAAAAATATCCTTTTTTATACTTAAAAATTAATTTCGTTAATTAAAAATGTAACTTTTCAATTTTTTATTGAAAATTTATTTTTTTTTAGTTGCAAATTCTTATTTTTTGTTGAAGATTCATGATTTTACTGAATACTCATGTCTTGGATTGAAAAAAATATATCCTTTTTTATAGTTGAAAATTAATTTTGTTCATTAAAAATGTAACTATTCAATTTTGTAATGAAAATTTATTTGTTTTTTATAGTTGCAAATTTAACTATTTTGTTGAAGAGTCATGTCATTTCTTTAAAATTCGCCTTCTTCAGTAAGGTTGAAGGTTTATCTCTTTTGCTCAAAATTGAACTAGTATGTTGATAGGTAGTTAAAAAAATTAATTTTTTTAGGTTGAAATTTCACCTTTTTTTAGGTGAAAATTCAACAGATTGAATAATTTAGAATTTCCGATTTCATCAGTGAGTCAACTTGTCTGATTTTGATAGTAATTTTCGACTGATTTGTCAGTCCCAGAATCCGCATTTTTTAAATCAGACACCTTTGACTGAAAGAAAGTTTAATTATATGACAAATTTAAATAATTACATGACATAAAACCATATTGAAGATAATAAAACACAATACAGCAAAAAATTGATATTGTTTCAAAAGCAATAATAATGCCGAGAAAAACAGTAAAATAATGTTAAAAATAGGCCAAAAAAGTTTTATTATGGAAAAATTAGTAACAACAGAACGGATTAGAGCCACTGGGAAGTTAGCTGCCAAGCGCAGCTCGGCTCTCACACGAGGTAAACCGTCGGCGGCAGAGAGGGGACGCCTAGCAAGGTGCGAGTCCGACGCGGGGTCGCACGCACGTTGCTGCGCATCCCCCACTCTACCGCCGATGCTTCATCGCGTATGAGAGTCGAGCTGCGTCCGTCAGCTAACTTAACAGTGGCTCCAACTTCGTCCCCTAAATATGGTAATAAGTATCCCTATTTATCACTAAACGCAATATTTATTATTATTTATAAAATTGTTCGAAAATGCCTTACTTTTTCCTGAGCAGCGGCAATCTTCTCATAAACGAATTGGTCAACATTCAAAGCCTCATCCTCCAATTGTTGACCATAGTCAATACTTTCTTCCTGGACCTCCCGAATTTTCTCACGAATTATCTCGATCGCATTATTGACCGATTCAATTAATTGATTTTTCATGTCCTCGACTGAACCTAGTGTACCTAGTGTACCTAGTGTACCTGGTGTACCTGTTTCTTCTGTCTGGGTCGTGGCATCTTCAGCACAAACCTTATATATTATTTGAAAAAATAAACAAATGATTAGATTCTACAAATTAAAATTATTTTTAAATTAACTTTCGGTATAATTCATACACGGTAAAAAAAATTTCCTGGAAAAAGTATAGAACTCAGTCCTGGACTGTCTAGGAAACTTGGATAAACTAACAAAAAGCTTACTTTAAGTAATTTTTTCAATAATATCAGACATTAAAATATGTACAATATTAACTTTTACTAGGACAGTTTACCAACAAATAAAAGTTGTTTCTATAATAAAAAACTTTATAAACAAATCCCTGTTTTGGCTATTTTATTATCATTAAATGCTGCTTTTTCAACAAAATCTAGTGAAGATTTGTCAAAAATACATAATTTTCTAAAAGGGTTTACTAGACGAACATTTTTGCTAATTTTTTAAATAATATTGACTAAAAATAAGGAATATTAACTTTTCAGTAAAAAATTTCGTTTTTGTGAATTTTTTTCAAAATTGTCAATATTAGGTAGGATAAGTTGAAACTCAAGATTTTATAATTATCGGTAGGATGCTAATAAATAATTAATTTTTCAATATCACCCTCATAAGTCTATTTTATACGGTCCCAAAAAAATCCCAAAAGTAGAAAATTGGTTTTTGCGAGTTTCTGATGCTAATTATGATTTTTTGCGGTTTAAAAAAAACTTGTTTTTAATACATAAAATTTTACTTTCTACTAATGATTAGATGCTTACATAAATAGTTTAAACAATTTATTATTTTTTAACCATTTTCCCTTAGAATAGATTTAGAAAGTCACGGTTTTCCGAATTTTTAACTTGCTTTCAACTATTCTATTACAGCGAGGCAATAATCAATCGAAGTGAACAGAAATAATTGTTTAAACAATTTATTATTTTTTATAATAATATTCTATTAGAACCACGCTAGAAAGTTGCAGATTTTCGAGAATTTTTCACATTTTTCAACTTTATGATTAGAGAGAGATAATTAATAATTAATGCCAGCAGGAATAATTTTTTTAACAATTTATTATAATTTAAATACAATTTTCTTGAAATTATGTTAGAAAGTTGCGTTTTTTCTAAAATATTCAAATTTTGGTCCACTTTTCACTTAGAGCGAGGTGAAAATTAATCAAATTTAACGAACGTTATTTTTAAACAAATTTTCAATTGTTTATAACTATCTTCTGCTATATTAATGTTAGATATTTGCGATTTTTAAAAAGAAATTTGCCACTTTTTGTAAGGTAATAATTAAAGTAATCAAACATAATTGTTTAAAGAATTTATTATTATTTTAAACAATATTATTTTTGAATAATGCTAGAAAGATTGCGATTTTTTCTGAAATATTCATATTTTTATCTATTTTTCAATTAGAGTGAGATAACCATTAATTTAACTGCAATATGAAAAACCATTTTTTAAACAATATTTTTTTGTAAATATATTTTTCTGAAATAAACTAGATATTTGAAATATTTTTGTAATGTTCTGTGTGGATCATGTAAAATGTAAATTTTCCTTCAAGTAGCTACTGAAAGCTATTTGTTTAAAGCAATATTTATTATTTAATCCTAAAAAAAAAGTCTAAGAAAAGCTGAAAATTTCAGAAAAACCCACAACTTTCTAGAATAATTAGTGTAAAAGAAGATAGTTATAAACCATAAAAAAGTTTATAAAACAATAATAATTATTAAATTGTAAAAATTATTATCTCATTAAGTCAAAAAATGTTTTGTTAACTTGTTTCAATTATTATCACATTGAGTGAAAAGAGGACAAGTTGAAAATTGCAGAAAAAAATGAATCTGCCATTGAAATGAGAAAAGATAGTTAAAAACAATAATAATTTAAAATAATAACTAAAACTGAAAAATTAGAAAAATAATATTATATAATTTCTGAAATAATCGCAACTTCCTAAAGTTATTCAAAGATAATGTGATTAAAAATAATAATAAATTGTTCAAAAAATTATTTCTGCAAAATTTAATTTATCATTGCCTCGATCTAACTCAAAAATCGAAAATAAGTTCAAAAATTTGGAAAAACCATGACTTTCTAACTCTATTCTAATAGAAAATTGTTTAATAAAATAATAAATTGTTTAAACAATTTATCTGTAGATCTAACTATCAGTCAAATGTAGTATTTCATGTATATGTATGTACGCAAAAAAAAATCATAATAATAATGCCAGAAATTCAAAAAATTCAATTTTGTACTCAATTTTTTTTTTAATCCCAAAAACAGATGTATGACGGTGACATTTAAAAGCTATTATTTAAAAAAAATGTATTATTAAAAGGTACTATTTGTTTTTCATGAAGATTGCGGAACCTATGGCTACAATTATTTTTTTTTTTAAACTTTTTTTTGACTTCGAATAAACTTTTTTTCTAAAAAACAACAAAATGTACAAGAAAATAAAAGTTTACACGTCTATAAAAGTTCTACTTTGCAAATATTATTTAATAATTTTCCTCAAATTTTATGGAAAACTAAATGAAGAAATGTTTAATAGCGAGATATATTATTAAGATTCTATCTAAAAAATGTGAATGCTCTTCTGATTTAGAATATTAACAAAATTAAGGGCTCTGCTAAGAGCTTGGTGGCGTAACGCTCAACTCATGTATAGTGGCGCTCCCGGTTCAAATCCGGGCGGAGGCAGATTTTTCCTTGTCCTTCAAACAATTATTTGTCTTAAGTCTTCGTTAAACATTAAATTTTAAATAAATATTATTTCCTAGATATTATATTATTGACGTCGAAAAGAGTTAATAATAATGGAATAAAATAAAAATTCGACTACTCCTTAAAAATAAATAAAATGAAATTATATCGCAACCATCTTTATTGCGCACTTTCGACTACGTCGATAGATTTTCCCAGACTGTGTGGGACTCAGTGCAATAACTGCACACTATTTTTCGCTTTAGGAATTTATCAATATTCTTTTTACTACATTTGGTTTCTTTTTCAAAGTTTTGATACCATAATAAAAAAAATGCAGTACTTACCCCGACGAGGAGGAAGGCACAGAGTAAAAATTCGAATTTCGACATCTTTTTCAGCCTTGTCAGATACAGATAGAAAAAATATCATATTGTCGCTCCTTTTATATCGAAACGATCGTATGCTAATGAAATGAATAAATAAAAAATTGGTACACTTGTAATATTAATTCTAAATTCAACAAAAGAATCCAGATAAAATATTGCTAAACTGTAAATCATTTTTATCACTTTCAAACATATGTGTTCCTGACAGAAAATTTTTTTCTAGCATAATCTATACAATCTATACAATCATAAAGTAGAAAAATATTCATAAAAAATTTTTGTTTTTACCATTTTAAAATTATTTTTTAAAGATTAGTTGATATTTTTATGTTTTGAATATTTGTAGTTTATGGTTTTAACAACAATTTATAAAATTGAAACCCTATAGCAAAATTTTTAAATATTTTGACTTTCTGTTTAATCTGTCGTCAAATCTAGAAAACTAGATCACCAAATCTAATTGTGAAAAAACTTATCAAAAGGAGATACGCTCGAAACGCCGTCGTTTAAGTTGGTCAATATTTAATTTTTTAAATAACATATCCCAATAGAAAATTTTACTGCGCATATTTTTAATCTTATAAATAAATGTGATAACTTTATTAGCCTTCGAAATAATCAAGAAAATGTTCCTTTTTTCTGTAATCGCAAAATACGAATTGTTTGTGTTCAACTCGCTATCAGTTGTACATTAATAGGAATTTTGTAATAAAAATTTTAAAAAATATATACCATTATATAAAGAAAATAACGGTCTTTATAGAATTTCAATTAATTGTCACTAAAAATTTATAACGATTTTTATTCTTCTCACACTCTAAATTTGAATCAGTTTCGCTCTGAAAATAAAAAATCAATTTTAAACTGAAAAAGATATGTTAAAAAAGTGGAATAGTTATATTTATAGTTTAAACGAAACTTTTACCAAAAAAGATGAATTTTCTATCAGCAAAATGACCCAAAAAAAAAATTTAACAAAATGTATGAATTTTCAACAAATCAGTTGAAGTTTTCATCACACGCTAGAAATTTTCAACAAAAAAGTAATTTTCCGCAAAGTAGTTCATTTTTAAAGTGAACAGTTTAATTTTTAACAAAACAGTCGAATCTTAACTAAAAAAGATAATTTTTTAACAAAAAATTATAAAAGTTCATTCAAAAATAGAATATTTACATTTTAAGCAAAAAAAATCGAAATTTCTACCAGTTAAATTGAAAAAAAAGCATTTTTTAACAAATATTTTAATTTTCTGCTAAAATAGTTTTGAAAAAATAGTTGTATTGTCTGCTAAAAATTTCAAATTTTTACCAACTAGTTCAATTATCATCTAAACAAAAGTTCTGAAAAAAAGCTGAAATTTTTACATTTTTAGTTTAAAAAATTAACTGTCTACAAAAAAATACGAATTTGCTATCAGTTAAAAGGAACCACAAAAGGTGAATTTAAAAAAAAAATACATAAACTTTTTACAACACGGCTGTATTTTTTAATCGTCCGTAGAAATTTTTAATAAAAAGGTGATTCTCTACAAAACAGTTAATTTCTCAACTTAATTGTTTAATTATAAACAAAATAGTTGAATATTTAAATTTAAAATATAAGTTTTTTCCCAAAAATGAAATAGTTACATTTTCAGCTAGAAAAGCGAATTTTTGACAAGTTAAATTTAATAGAAAAAGAATTTTTAACAAAATATTTTAATTTCCTGGTAAAATAGTTAAATTTTTAACCGAATGCTTCAATTTTCACCAAAAAAGATTAGTTTTCGACAAATAATTTCCGTTTTAACGAAAAAATATCATTTTTCAGATAAAAAAAATAATACTCCATCCAGAAATGGAATAGTTTCATTTTCAGAAAAAAAAAGAATTTTTGACCAATTAAATTAAACCATACAAAAACTTAAACGAAATACTTGGATTTTTAAATAAAGCTTTTAACGAAACATGGAATACTCCAACTTTCTTATAAAATAATTGAATTTTCAACAAAATATTTTAATTTTCTACTAAAAAAGATAACTTTTCAAATAAAAATTGTATGGTTATATTTTTAATTTAAAAAATTAATTTTTAACCAAAAATACGAACTTTATTTCATTAAAATGAACCAAAATACGAATTTTCCACAAAATATATCATTTTTGTTTTAAAACAAATGTATTTTTCACTCGACTCTAGGAATTTTTAACAAAAAAGGTAATTTTCTACAAAGCAGTTAATTTTTCAAGTTAATAAAAAATTGAAAAATCGAATTTTCCACCAGTTGAATTGAACAAAACAAAAAAGAATTTTTACAAAATATTTGAATTTTCTGCTAAAATAGTTGATTTTTCGCAAACATTTAAATTTTTAAATCAACGCCAGACAGTTAAACTTTCTGATAAAATAATTGAATTTTTACCAAAATATTTTAATTTTCTACTAAAAAAGATAACTTATAAAATAAAAATGGAATAGTTATATTTTTAGTTAAAAAAAAAAAATTTTCAACCAAAAATACTAACTTTCTATTAATTAAAATGAAGCAAAATACAAATTTCAACAAAATATATGATTTTTGTTTTAAAACAAATGTATTTTTCACTCGACTCTAGGAATTTTTAACGAAAAAGGTAATTTTCTACAAAGCAGTTAATTTTTCAAGTTAATAAAAAATTAAAAAATCGAATTTTCCACCAGTTGAATTGAACAAAACAAAAAAGAATTTTTACAAAATATTTGAATTTTCTGCTAAAATAGTTGATTTTTCGCAAACATTTAAATTTTTAAATCAACGCCAGACAGTTAAACTTTCTGATAAAATAATTGAATTTTTACCAAAATATTTTAATTTTCTACTAAAAAAGATAACTTATAAAATAAAAATGGAATAGTTATATTTTTAGTTAAAAAAATTAATTTTCAACCAAAAATACTAACTTTCTATTAATTAAAATGAAGCAAAATACAAATTTTCAACAAAATATATGATTTTTGTTTTAAAACAAATGTATTTTTCACTCGACTCTAGGAATTTTTAACAAAATAGGTAATTTTCTACAAAGCAGTTAATTTTTGAAGTTAATAAAAAAATTAAAAAATCGAATTTTCCACCAATTAAATTGAACAAAACAAAAAAGAATTTTTACAAAATATTTTAATTTTCTACTAAAAAAGGTAACTTTTTAAATAAAAATGGAATAGTTATATTTTTAGTTTAAAAAATTAATTTGCAACCAAAAATACTAACTTTCTATCAGTTAAAATGAACCGAAATACGAATTTTCAACAAAATATATGATTTTGGTTATAAAACAAATGTATACAGTGTAAATTAAATATTGAAAGTTTCAAACGCTTCGGGAGTCGAACGAATTTTTAGAAAATTAAAATTAGTTCAAATAGTCTAATATAATTTTTCACATTGAATTCTACTATTGAAAATGTAAAATGTTTTAAGTATTAAATTATTACGAAAATAAGCATTGAATGAATAGACGTTTCTTTTAATCAAAAAGTTTACAAAACTTATGTTAAAAACGCATGATCTGGGCTCTATGATCTTTTTCCTCAATTTTCATCACTTTACACATTTTCAGACTTGCATGTATGTATATGTTTATAATTTATCAGAAATAAGTCCACTATACCCTCTTTACTTATATCCAAAAGTTATCTGAGGATGAATGCCATATATATTAAAAAATATGTGCGTTTTCTTATTATGTACCTTTGAATACATATATGTACTTGTGTGTATATATGTACATTTATTACATTGCTATAATATAATGTATTTAAAATGTTATCCCAGATATTTATTCAAAAAATAAGATTACTCATGAGAATTAGCATATTTAAATAATTTTAAATAATAAATAACCATACAACTTATCAAAAATAAGTACACTATACCCTCATTACTTATAACCAAGTGTTATCTGAGGATGAATGCCATATATATTAAAAAATATGTGCGTTTTCTTATTATGTACCATTGAATACATATATGTACTTGTGTGTATATATGTACATTTATTACATTGCTATAATATAATGTATTTAAAATGTTATCCCAGATA
>JAAAKG020147580.1:0-10429 GCA_010014905.2 Druon quercuslanigerum
ACCGAGGTTCTGGTGGTTCGGAACCCACCTTAAGCTGTAGGTCCCCCTCCCACCACCAAAAAGGGTGTGGGAGGTGTTTTAAGGAATAGGAAGAGGGTGAATGAAAAAATGTAAACCCTTAGGGGACACATTAGAAGCTTCCACAGAACTTAAATTTTTATTGAAACACTAATAAAAAATAATCTAATTTTTTCCAAATAAGTTGACGTTTCCAAATGTCCTTTGTTCAACTGATTTATAAAATACAAAAACATAGATATTTTAGAGGAACAAGATAAGTTTATAAAACAGAGAATAAACCAATTTTTTTATTTGCGCATTAATTAGTTTGGCCCCAAATTGGAAAATATGAGGAGTACTTATAGTCTGGTCTGCATCTTGACTGTTATCTTCAATTATATTGGTAAATATCTAAATGTAATATTGGTTACATCTATAATTTAAGGAATATTTCCATCTTTTCGCAAATCAGAATTCGTCAAAAATAAATACGAAATTATTCGGAACAAATTAATAATCAATAATATAGTATAATTCCAAATCATAGTTCTTTATGAAAATGGCTCCTAATTAAAAATCGCAATTATTTTAAAATATAATACGACATAATTATAAAACATTACACTTGCTTTTGAAATCCAGTAAAAATAGTACAATAAAGTCATAAACTGTTTTTATCTGGGTTGGCTTTCTCGTGCCTAATAAGTATTTGTACGCTTTTAGCGTTCCTCAAAGCATTTTTATTAATCTGTAACAATGCTACAATTTAGAATTACTATAAGAAAAATAAAATACATTATTGCACGCAATGTTGTATCATTACAAAAAAAATAATAAAATTTTTTTATTTAATCTGATATTAAAAATTTTAATTAACAAAAATTAAAATTTTCCATACCATGTCTCCTTGAATTCCTTTCGATGAGACATTGTATGCATATTCATCAATTATATTCAATGAATATATTTCAAATTCATCTTAAAATGCTGAACTATAAACGAACTGTTTTTTTAAATTATGGAAACAAAGAAATTTTTATTAAATGACAAAGTTTTGATTTTAGGAATCGAGGATCTCGATCGAGGAATTCGCCCAGCGCTCGAGATCGTGTGAAATAATTTTTCAAACGTCTGGTGGTACGCAAATGTTTAAAGGCACAACATTTATCTTTTTTAAATAAGGGCTTTTACAAAATTAAAGATTAAACTTTTTTTCATTATCTCTTTTTCATCAGATGAGTATTTTTAAAAGTAAGCTTGAAAATCAGGAAAAACTTTGGCCCCTAAATTCAATTCCCTCTTAGGAAACGAATGATCGCAAGTTGCAAAAATATTTTTGGAATTGTTCGAAACTTGGATGTGCACACGAAATATACCCTAACAATGCCTACAAACTGAAATAAAAACTGGAAGTTTTTAATTGTTGAATAATATTCAATTGCAAATTGAAACCGATCTGTAACCTCGTTTGTTTGGATTAGCCGACAAAAAGTATCGAGGGAACTGTAGAGTTGAAACAACTTCCAGTGAGAAATTTGTTCCTCAATACCAAAGAAAGTTTTGAGATTGACTTAGTTAAAATTAACTATTTTGTCGGTAAATCTGAAAAGGGGGTTACTGATCTATCACAATTTTCAATAAATATTTATTAGAAATGGGCCATTTTTCAAATTTTCTTTAGTTTTTCAACATTGCTATCAGTCGAAATTCAGATAGATTTTGAGCCTCTGATTTTTTAGGTGACATACACGTAGTACCCTGGAGCAGAAACCCTGGTACTTGTACCAGAAGTTGTGTACAATGTGCGGACCAAAAACTTTTTAGTTACTTTCCCTTTTCAAAACCGCTAAAATATCTAAAGCTGTGATGCTTGTCAGCTGCATTTCAGGGTCATGTTTTGCTGTAGCTTTTCTGGGATTTCGCTATCCACATCATCATTACTAATATTTTTATGTGATTCTAATGGATTTTGTACATGATGTTTATTATCCCTAGCACCTATGCCTTCAGATTCAATCAAGTCTTCGTTGTCCACACCTTCCAAGGAAAGTTCATCAACAGGAAGCTGTAGTTCCACTTTTATTTTTGTAGCATCGATTTCAACAAACGAAAGCAATCTGCTTACATACACTTTTTAATGCTTTTAGTGATGCTTCGTAATTTTGCTGGTAACAGTTAAAGATACACTAACCTAATTTTAAAATAATCCGATATTTCTTTTTGTAGAGAAAAGTTCACAGTTCGAATGCTTACCTAATGGCGAACCTATTCCTGGTATCCCTCGAAGGACTGACAGACAACCTTCTTCTGACGGACAGCAGTCTCCTGAAAGCACTCGTGATCAAGGCAGACTTTATTCTCAGGCCACATCTTCATCTACCGAGCCTCCTGTTCGTTCCAGGTCCAGGTCTCCTCATGGCAGGTGCAATACTATACCCACCACGATTGTTTCTCCTGTAGGATATAAAACTGTATATGAACTTGATGATCTTCAATCTTTTCGGCTTACTTCCAAAAGGAATCCAAGCCGGATATTTGAGCTTCGAAGATACACTTTTCCTGCGAATAGACCAATACAGTTACTGGAAAAACAAAATCGCTACGCACCCATGCCATCCCATGAACAAATTGTATTATCAACATCTGATGGTGACGTCTTTGCAATATTGAAGAAAAGCACTATTCTTGCTGGGATATATTCATATAACTTGGAAACTCGTGATAAAAGAAGGGCAAAAATAAACATAAAAAACTGCAATATTACCATTTTGACCTCGGATGAAGTAAAGGAAATTCCTGTAGGCTCCTGCCGTCCAATCTTACAATATTATAGAGTAGAACGTCAATAACGTAATATCCAGGACAATTAATTCAATTGTAGGCAAAGAACTTTGTGTTTCAAAATAGCCTTATAAAAATGTAAAAGTATCTCCACCCAGTCTTAAAGAAATTTCTTAAGAAAAATGATTTATAAGGATATAATGATTTACCTAAAATAATTTTCCTACAGCGCAGACAATCCTATTTTAGATAAGAAACAATATTTCTGCTATGGAAAACACATTATTAAATTATTCAATCAACGCTATTTAACATTTTTCATACGCCGGTAAACACAAAAGCAATATATTGCTTTTGTTATTATATTTACACAATGCAAAAGAGATAATTCTTTTTTGAAGATAGCAAAAACAGTTTTTTTATTTATTTCAACAAACATATTATTCAAAGAAAATTGACTCAATTTAAAATACATTTTTAGTTTTAGTCTTGCATAAAGAGTTAACTCTATTCATAGAAGAATAGTAAACTTGCAGATTTTTGTACAGTGAAAGTTGAATATATAAAAGTTGTCTTTCCAATTATAAAAAATGTCAACGAGGACTCTTTGGAAATATATTTTTTAGTTTATTCTGTTCAAAATATTAAATCTGTTTATTTAAACATTGTCAAACATCTAGACTCTAATAAATTGCAAATCAAATGGAATATTTTGGCCAGCAGTTTTTCAACACCGCAAAGTCAAATTGGCCAAAAATACTTGATTAAAAAAAAGTTTACATTTTTAAAAGTTTGTCTAAATGCTAATCAGACATTTTTATGTTTCTCTGAAATATTATGCAAAAACTATGAATTTAAACAATCAATCATAGCATCTGTTCCCGAACTTATTTATCGCGATAAAAATATTTATTTAAATTAGAACACATTACAAATTAAAAAAAGCATTAAATTCCGTTGATAATTTTATATCGAGCCATTTTTAAATAAAAGTTCTTCCCTGAACTTTGAGCCCTGATCAAAGAAATTGTCGAGTGCTCGAAAACACGTAAGCGATTTTTCAACAAATTGAGAAGATACTTCTTCAGTTTATCGTTTTTTATGATGATAAGATTTTAGAGATTATTCTCTTACCCCGTCATAGAAGGAAAATTAAAAATGAAAGCTTAGAAGGTAATTGTCATGCGGGAAAGCATTCTCAGAAAAAGAGTAATAAATTATATCCTCAAGAATTGCAATATTACAGTTGATGGTATTTTTGGAAAGAGAAATATTTTTTTGAAACTTGAATCTGAAACTTCGTGAGACGTAAAATATCTTATTTACTTTGCTGTGCTATACCTCATTGTAAAACAAATCTTGTTTCCTGTAATAGCTTCATTTGCGAAATCATTATAAGATAGGTTTTTTTGTGCATGATATAAAGAAACATTTTTTATCTGTGAACGATAATAGATGCCTTTAAAAGACCTAATTTTTTTGTATAGAATGATTTATGAAATACAAATACGCAGTGTTAACCGATTTCTTCGTTAAAGCATTAATCAGTTTCGTCCCTAATTAAAAAAATGAGGATGTCTTATGCCGTTGTTTTCACCTTTATAATTGTCTTCACTTTAATTGGTGAATATAATGCTATAATAAATTTTTATAACAAATTTTACCAATTTTTAACTAAAATTGGTAAAAATTTAACAATTTGTCGCAAAATGAATCCGAAGTTATTTTGGTTTAATCCAGAATTTATATGATAAAATGAGTAGATTTCGACCACAATTTATTGTTGATAGACATTTTTCGAGTTTCAGAAGTAGAAAGTACATGAAGTTGAAGTTTCAAAAACCTGCCCATTATGCAAAAAAATTTCATCTTCTTTTTCTCGTAATCAAGTGATACTTTCTTACACGTTTTCTTGCATCGACTTAGCATTTCTATAGGCAGTATGGATATTCTAACATTTTTTTAAGCTAAAATCTGGATTTTTAATCACCGTTTACCAAAAAAAAAGAATTTTGTTATTAAATTTTTTGATGTATTTGGCGTCTCTGTTCCAAACATTTAATTTTTACGAAACTTTACCTTTTTTCTGTTATATTCTCTTTGTAGATTGCTCCATTTTTTTAAAATGTGTATTTTTTTAAAAATAAATTAAAATACAATTACGATGATTTTGAAATAGATGCTCTTTTGTGCAATTTTTCGAAAAACTTTTGAAAACGAATTTGCAGTTTGACAATGTCTTATAAGAGAGGCTTAAATATCTGTCGCAGAATAAACTGTAAATACTTCTTTTACGATAACTTTTTCTCATATTTTTTAAATTTTCGGGACATGTTTAGTATTTGAAAAAAAATGTTCACCTTTTTAACAACAATAGGATCAATTCTCGTTTAAGAAATAAGTAAGAATATCTTATTATTGACTCGTTGTTGTCGACGTTTTTGAAATAACGAAATCTTTAAACTAAAGAGTATTTAAAATTTTTTTTTTATTAAGTACCGCATCTTCACTGAAATCGAAAGTGCGAATAATGTAATACATAAATATCAGGCATAAAAAAACATTTACTTTTACTATCATTTTGGGAAATATGATAGCTGTGACTCCATAATAAGACATTCTTGCACGATTCTGGGAAAAAGTTGATACTCTTCTTGGAAATAAGACAAAAATAAGGTAATAAAATTTGTACAAATCATTACCACTTCCTGCCAATTTGAAAAAAAAAATTACAATATACAAAAATTAGGAAGAAGTTTTTAATGACCCTTTTTATTAGACAAAGTTAAAAAAGTGCATCCGTCCATAAAAATTGTTTAATAGCTAAAAGATATTGTTACTTAGATAAATATGATTTCAGAAAGTCACTGAAAATAAGTTTCTTGTTGCATTTTTAGTCAATTAAGTCTATTAATGAAAGAGTAGTAAACTTTGGCATTTCTTTAGAGAATGCTTTAAATAAATAAATTTTTTGGTTTAATTGCAAAATATAACAAGAAGGCGTTGTAAAAACACTTGCAGTTTATTCTGCGAAAAATAAACGTAGTTATTTAGAAATTTCTGAACATTGAACATTTGAATTTATAATTTAATTCCTTTTAATTCAAATAACTGGTTTAATTCAAATGGAACATTAGAGCAGCACAAATTAAATTTTAAATAAAATTTAAAAATAGTTTATCAATCACTGATTACAAACATTGTTTACAAATTGCAAACGAAGAGTTTCTTGTAAAAAATCTTAAGAGTGCATTGATTTTTCTCAAAATCAATTCAAAAATATGAATTTAGAACCTTGAGAATCATAAACCACTTGCAAATGTATAGGACAGACAATTTCATTTGTTAATGAATAGAAAGTTTTGCTTTGGCTCAAATAAAAAAATAAGCAGTTACAATTAATTCCTTAAAGCTACTAAGAAAATACATCAAAATCTGTTGCAGCTGTCGTGCGATTTTGATAAAAAAGTGTTTTTTGGCACACTGTGTTCAGCATGAATGAGAAAGAAGATTTTTTGAATAAAGAAGCTTTGAGACATAAAAAAATTATTTATTTAAAAACTTATTAATGTTTAAACTATTTTTCTATTGAATCATAGAGAGAGTTTAAAAATGGGGTACCACAAAATTGCAGTAAATCTTATTCTCAAGCAAATCAGCGCCTACGCATATATGAAATAAAATGTTATCATTTCAGCGGTAAAAATAGAAACTAGAACCAATACGAAGAAAAAGTTTAGTCAGAGATAAAAGTTTGGCAAAAAATAATATTTTTATGTAACCGCAACTATCTTAAAACTGAAACTTTTTTAAAATTACCAAAGCTTATTTACTTTGTTGGGGCAAACGTTTAATTTTTAATAAATAATTTGCCCATTTAAAATTCAGAACTTGTTCGTCTCAATAACTGCAGGAATATAACATTTTCTGTAACAAGAATAAAATTTTGATTTTCTGCAAGTATCAGTGAACTGTTAGCGAATGGAAAAAGTGGATAACGTTTTTACATTTCCCACTGAGACAGTTCGTCGTATTTTCATAATTAAAACAAAATCATAAAACTACGGGCGAACATTTATATTAATACGCCTCTGACTCAAAAGTGGACAGCTTGGTAGAGCTAAGAGAAGATCCACCAAATCATTTGCTGACGCGATTGACTGCGTGCGCCATCGGTTAATAAGTGGGGATGGCGTGGGACCCATGCACCTTATATATTGATCCCGGTATCGATACCAGATCTCTCTTCTTACTGAACGATCTACGAGGCAGCAACTCTCTTGATCTCTTATACTACATGTCACTTAAGGCAGAGCTTTAAAGTAAGAAACAGGCATCATTCAAAGAAAGCTACTACTCATGATTCTCCTTCACCATTCTTAACGTTACTTTGAGAATACTATCCTGATTCATTTTGAGTTAGTATAGTAGAAGTGAGTTTGTGAAAATTTAATTTCTTTTTAGTATATACATGATTGTAATTACTTTGTCCTCCATGTTCAGTGGAGACCTCGTTGTGCATGTTTGCATTTAGTGAGGCACTTCATTTAACGATGAAGACCTCTTTGTGCATGGTCGCACTAGCTAGTGAAATATTAAGAAGCATTTTTAGTTTGATTCTTGAGAAAAGAATAGTGCAAGATTGGAATTTTTAACGACTTTGCACCTTATGTAACGATAAAGACCTTGTTGTGCAAGGAAAGTTCTTGCCTTTTACTTATATTGGAAGAGAATCCAATCTGGTCCTCTTTAATAAGTTAATATAATTCAAAATACGCAATCATATCTCGCCTAAGTGAACTCACAGTCCATCGTTCATTTGTTCTTCAAGTCTAGTTTAAGAATGGTCAGGGCTAGTTTTAAGGTCCTTTCAGTATTGGAACCCATCACGTTGTTAGTTGCAATTTACTGTACAGGAAAAAGTAAACGCAAATTAACCGAACTTTTTGGTTGAAGTAAATATCGTTGAGATAAGTTAAAAATGCAACAGTACCATTACCAAAAATTAATCTAATTTTGGGTAAAATTTATGATCTTTTTCTAAAATCAGCAAACTGAAATAATGAATAACTTGATAATATTGTAAAAGTCAAAAATAATCCCCAGTTAATAGGAAGATAACGTTACACCACGCGAAGAACATAATTATTAAAGTTAAAGAAAGTTATTATTACATAAGAAATAAATAACTTTTGTTTTCGATTTTCGTCTTGGATTATTTTTATCCGCGTGGGAACCTGTATTCTATGAGGTGATGATAAACATAACGTTTGTGTAAATACTTGATTAATCAAACGCAATATTCGTTAATTGAAAGAAAAGGATCGATTATATTATGATCTTCACCTTAATGGCTCTTCTTAATTCTATTTGTAAATATAATACTAAAAACATATTAGATTAAAAAAGGTAAACCTTATTGAAAATAACAACTTGTCAGGAATAAATTTAAATTTGTTCGGGTAAAATCCAGAATGACTGTGTTATACAAAATATAATTTGAAAAACGTGTCATGTTGGTACGGAATTTATCTAAATTTTAGGTTTAAAAAGTTCAGTGAGTTCAAGTGGAGCCAGAAACTTGCATAACTTCAGAAAGAATCATGATTAAATAAAAATTAAGTTAGAGGTATAGCATATGATAATAGCTTTACATACATAATCTTGAAAATTAGAACAGTGGTTTATATTGTTTTTTAATTATAAAAAACATTATTTCAGAAGAAACTCTTTATATGAATTAAAAAAAAAAATATTTAGAAATTCTATAGGAACCTAATTGAGAATTTTTGCTTAGATGCATGTACGAATGAGAAGACGAATCAGACTGATATGAGGATGACACATTTTTCAGCGGAAATTTATTTGTCAATGTGAAAAATATTGTATTCGATTTTTTTGTCTTTCAAAGTTCAAGAAACAGGTCTCTTGCGCAGAAAAAACTGGCACCTCTATTTTGCAAAAGCTACAAATATGTTTTAATTAGGCTATTATTGTACAGATGCAGCATATTAATTTGCTATCTTATAAAATTTCTTTCTAACTTGAATTTCTTCAATTGAATATACATTTTTCAGTTTATATTATAATATCAAATCTCATAAATTATATTGAGATGCAGCCTTGGGTAGTAAGTAACAGAAAATACTTAACGTCATTTTTGACTTACACCTTAATTAATTTTTTAAATATTTAAATCGCTTAAAAGAAATCCGTGTCCTTTGCCCAAAAAATGTTTAAATTAATGAATATTTGAAAATATATTCAGGTTATAGTTGAAACGGATTTGATGGTATTTGGAATGGAAGCTTCTCATGTCTCCCCTAAGGGTTTACATTTTTCTTGTACCTGCTTTTCTATTCTTTTACACTTATCCCACACACTTTTTTCGAGGTGCGCGGGGACAGACAGTTTAAGGTGGGTTCCGAACCACCAGGAGCCTAAACTTTAGCCACCACGACCATAGTATCATTTGATATGACGGTATTATATATATGGGTGTGTGTGTGTGTGTGTGTGTCTTTTTCGAACTATTTGATAACGATACAGGGCGTGAAAAATTATTTTAAAAATATATTCATAAGCACAAACCCTATCCAAAAAATTTGTTTTCCTTTTTAGACCCTTTGAAAGTATGTCCACAGATGTCTAAAAATGTTCGGAAATATTCCTAAAATATTTTATAATGGGTTCAAAAATGTATAATTGGAACCTAAATTTTTATCAAAACGCTATTAAAAAAATAGTATAATTTTTCCCAAATAAGTTGACGTTACAAAATGTTCTTTTTTGGACAGATTTATGAAATACAAACAGAGATATTTTTGAGAAACCAGCTACGCACATAGAGTCAATAAAATAATTACAAAGATATCGTAAATATACTCTAACAGAACTCCAGAATATTTATAAGACAAAGAATACAAGAATTTTTTTATTCGCGCATTAATTAGTTTGAACCCGAATTAAAAAAGATGAGGAGCACCTTTATTCTATTTTGCACCTTGACTATCATCTTCAATTCATTCGGTGAATATCTGAATATAATATTGGTTAAATCTATAATTCAAGAAAAATTTTCTGCATAAGTTAAAATTATCAGTATATTATTATTAGTCTCGAAATATTTTTGCTTCAAGACAATTGATTATTCTTATTAGTATAATTTAATTTATTATTGCAAGAAATAGTGTGGCATCATAATCTGTTCTTTGTATCTTAAATACACTTTAATAAGACTCGAATGAAATAAACTTTCTGGTGATTAGACTTTATGCGTTACGAACGATAAAAATTAATAATCTTATATTTAATCAATCATATTCATTTAATAAATTTCAAATTTATCCTTAAAAGCTAGACAAATAAAACGCATGACTCACTACAGCTGCCTGCGAGAATATTTTTAGACATAAAAGCGTCTAGACAGATGTAAAGGCTTTTCTTCCATTTAAGGATGTACACTACGTACAATCAATCTAAAAAGTCCCTAGTCTTCAAAATTATTTATAAAATGAAAAAAATTTATTATTGACTTCCGGAAATCTTGACGCAACCTTCTAAGTGTCCTTTAAAAAAATGAGAACGTGTCGCGGGACACGCATTGGGAACGAAGTTTCTCGTTACTTCCTCGCATTGAATGACTCAC